>JALPQI010007150.1:0-78260 GCA_025490895.1 Thaumatotibia leucotreta | reverse complement strand
GTTCACTGGAAAAAATACACGTGTGGTGTACTTATATCCCCCTTCCCCAACGTGATATTTGGAGTGTTTTAGGTGTCCGCCTTCCCTCTTTGTTGAACTTTGCGTAACTTTTGCACAAGCCCTTACATAATATAAATCCAGTAAATAATAATATTCACAAATATTGCAACTGTCATGGAACAAATGACTACATAATTTTATTTATATCATAAAATCTATTTTTAGATGGTCCCTTGCTATTCAACTTGCTAATTAAGAACAACAAAGTTTCATTCGTCAAAAATGCATGAACAATAAGCTTATACTCAACGATGGTAGCCAGCAAGCTCCCTAACAACCGAATTTCTGATTCATAAAGACTAAGTGGTCCTTTGAAAGCTGTAATTTCAGAAAACAAACGAAAAGCCCTTCTCAAGCCAATCATTTAAAACATTATGCGCTTTGTGGCCCCAGATTAAGTGACCATTTATTATTTAAAAAGCTGTGCTAAAAATTCTGACCACGTCATCTCTGGAGAATTTAACGCGTTGAAGTTTTGATAATAAATGTATGTCCCAGGTGTACGAAAGTAATCCTAAAATTCCAGAATTTTTGATAATGATAACGTTTATTAGAAATAGTAAAAGCATTTTGCTCCGTATTTGAGTTTGTTAGTAAAGTAATTCTCGAAAATGATGAGAAAATAAATTAAGGAGAATGAGCTTTAATTTTAAGTAAATGTAACATAGTAGGTAATTATTGTGTATCTTGGGTATTGTATGGCATCTAGGGAGCACATATCGCTTAATAAATGGGCTCGTGCTTATCTTTAGTGCCTCATCAAGCGCTTTGGGCGTGTACTCGTATTGAATTTGTATTATGACATACAAGCTTTTAGGCCAATTATCGTTGATAAAGGTACAAGAATTGTTGTTTACCTTTCATTGCAAATTGGTGTACGGCCTAACTTATGGCAAATTTAATCGTCGTAGCCCAGTGTTGTCACATCTACCAACTTGTTGGTAGATCTACCTATTTTGCCTTCATTCTACCTATCTACCACTTTCAATCTTAAATCTACCTATTTTTCAAAATCTTATGATGATGAACATTCTCCATACGTTTTATGAAATATAATTGTTATTTCATCGTTTGGGCGCGTTCCGTGCTAAAGTTATACCCACAGGTATATCATGATTTCATGATATATCAGCTTAACAACTTGCCACTGACACTACTGATAGTGTTAGATGCCAGCAGAGACAGTGACAGTTTTCGTGACATTTTCTTCGAGTCGGTTGGTAAAACGGTATGGTATATGGAATTATAGATGGCGTCATTGGCGTCGATCCTTAGGTGGTAGATCTACCAATTTTCCGCTTCTAATTCTACCAATTTCTACCTATTTTTGAATGTTGTTCTACCAGTTTTCCCAAATTGTATGTGACAACACTGTCGTAGCCTTTACTTGCAGAAACGAGTGCAGCTTCTTTTTAAAATCAATTATTTGTCCTACTATTGAGCAATAATTGCGTTTTGGCGTTTCACACAATCTTCCTTACCAATTCCTTGCACCAGTTGGTAATTTGATTTATTTACATCGAGTTAAATAATTTGGTTAGTAAAAATGTACATTCAGCGCAGGTAAAGAATTTGAAACCTTGGAGTCTTCGTTCGTGTAGGTCTAAAATAAGCATTTTTGAGTCAGTTCATAACTTTCAAGCCACTTGCCGCTTTAAAGTAATGATTACAACGTACCTAACGAAAAAAGAAGAAAAAATACATGTTGGGAAGCATTTCTGTGCCAACTTCTTACGTTGCAAGTTGACAGATAGCCTCGGACGAAAAAATTGTTATGAACTACCTATATAGTGTGGTTTTTGTATAAGCTCTACCGTGCCTGGACCTGGCTGTCTAACACTTCGTTTTTTGATAAAATCAGACAAATGCTAGTTGAATTGATGGAAAGCCCGGCTCGGTCTAGAAGTAGGTATTTCATTTCATCCCTTAATCTATTCAACATTTTAACCCAAGCATGTTCAATTTGTTACCACGACCATGCATCGCGGCACGTCGTAACCACCAATGGATGGCGCAGTATCGCCATCAACCATATGAGGAAGGTCTTTGTCCAGCACTGAACGTCTTTCAACTGAAATATTACTGTTCAATTTAGGATCTTAACCCTTATTAGTACAAGGGGATATTATTTCCCACTTCGTCTATTCGTATTACGACCGAGTACTTTTTTACACAGCAACACTTTATAAAATTTACTATGTGTTTCCTTACTTCTGGTTAACATTCGGTTTATTTTATTGGCAACACTTTTCACTCAATCTTCATTATCTCAACAACTGTCAATGTCAAAGTCAAAGATAGTGAAAAATTGTAAAAAACGGTGTTTGTCGGCGAAGTGTGCTTGGATTTAAGAAAAAAAAATCTGGTAAGAAGTTTTTGCTGCCAGTTTCATAAAATAAAATGTATTAGTTGTTATTACAAATATAAAATACTGTTTCAAACTATTGATTTTCCTAATAAATTGTTCTTTGAAGTTAAACGTCCAAGTGGGAAAATACTTCCCTTCGTTCATTCATGACATTAAAAAAATGATTGCTAAAGTGGTCATATAATACGTTTTCGAAAATATTAAACAAATTATTGTGTTATAATACGAATTACACTAAAATTAACGTTTTATTGTTTTTTTTAAACTCAGATGTACTCAATCAGTACCCGTTTATAACTTTTTACCACGCATATAGAATAGGTTATTGATTTGTGATTTGTACGTTATCCTGATGTTCTTATTATTGTTTTATATTCCTTTTAAATTCACTACAAAATAGCACCGCCTAAGAAAATATTCCGTAGGAAGAAGATAGAAGATGTAGTAGACCATTTTTACAATTTATCAAACTTATCAGATGATTCTTTGCACCCCTGACTCCGCTAGTGCCCTGACCGCACCAAAGCCAGAGCACCGGGAGTCGCCGGTACCTCGGGGCCATTTTTTGATTGTACTCATCATATTTTAGGGGGGAGTTTTGCCATAATCACAAACCGTCTCACACGCAGGCTCGACGACTTCCAACCTCCTGAACAAGCCGGTTTCAGAAAAGGCTTCAGCACCGTAGACCACATACACACGCTCCGTCAAGTTATACAGAAGACCGAGGAGTATAACTTGCCCCTCTGCTTAGCCTTTGTGGACTACGAAAAATGCCTTTGATTCAATCGAGACGTGGGTACAGCCCACGTCTCGATCGAATCAAAGGCATTTTTCGTACAGTCTCTCCAGCGGGGCCAAGTAGACTACCGGTACATTGAAGTGCTGAAGTGCCTGTACGAGAACGCCAATATGTCAGTTCGCCTCCAGGACTGGAACTCGAAACCAATTCCATTGCAGCGGGGAGTAAGACAAGGAGATGTTATCTCTCCTAAATTATTCACTGCTGCACTGGAAGATGTTTTCAAGGTTCTGGACTGGAAGGGATTTGGCATTAACATCAATGGCGAGTACATCACTCACCTTCGGTTTGCCGACGATATAGTAGTCATGGCTGAGAACCATGGAGGACTTAAGTACTATGCTCGATGATCTCAGTAGTCTCTGAAGATGTTGGTCTTAAGATGAACATGGACAAAACGAAGATCATGTCGATCGTCCATGTGATACCAACTCCAGTGAAAGTTAGAAACTCTACACTCGAAGTTGTTGACGAATATGTATACCTGGGACAAACAGTCCAGCTGGGTAAGTCCAACTTCGAGAAGGAGATCAATCGTCGAATCAGACTGGGTTGGGCGGCGTTCGGAAGACTACGCAATATCTTCTCGTCCAATATACCGCAGTGTCTCAAGTCGAAAGTCTTCGACCAGTGTGTGTTGCCAGTGATTACTTACGGATCTGAAACGTGGTCGTTCACTATGGGACTAATTAGGAGCCTCAGAGTCACTCAACGAGCGATGGAGAGGGCAATGCTCGGGGTTTTTCTGCGAGATCGCATCAGGAATGACGAGATCCGCAGAAGAACGAAAGTGACTGACATAGCCCGATGAATCGCCAGGTTGAAGTGGCAGTGGGCTGGCCATATTGCCCGGAGGACCGATGACCGGTGGGGTCGGCGTGTTCTCGAGTGGCGACCACGCACTGGACGGCGCGCAGCGTGGGAGGGCACCCCACAAGATGGAGCGACAACCTGGTAAAGGTTGCGGGTGTCCAATGGATGCGGACAGCTCACGACCGATCTTTGTGGAACTCTCTGGGGGAGGCCTATGTCCAGCAGTGGACGTCAATTGGCTGATGACGATGATCAGATGATATTGATTCTGACGATGACGAATTTTACGGCGATGGTCTATCAGAAACTTACCTAAGTAAGCCCGATGATGAAATCATGATAGATAATGCGTTTACATCAAATGTTTGTAGTAACTGACTTCAATGGTGATGAATTGATGATTTAGCACAAATAAATTTGCATTTTTTTTTTAACCGATATATTAAAAATCATTCAAAAAACTGCAATAAAACAAAAAAATCTGGAATTCTACGGCCATTTTTCTCTTAGTCTTCATTGAACAAGGGGAAATAATTTCCCACCATAAAACACCCCCTTCCACTTACCCCCTCCACTTTTCACATACATTTTCTGAATCCAGGTGCCAAACTTATTTATAAATTGACCTCTGTTTCTCAGTTGCAGAAAAATAATTCTCTGTCCTAATAAGGGTTAAATCATTCGAGGAGGTATTAAACAATTAGCTCAATCAAAATATGTGCATAATGGTATCTTGATGAACCTTCCTTATATTATCGTAATCTTTCGGAAAAAGCTCCTAGAGTCACGAATTCATCTCTATGCGTACCACCCGACATTCAAGCTTTCATAGACAAACAAAATGCATGGACATTCTATTTGCACCTCATGCCGTCGGCGCGCAGCGTGAAGATGGATGGCGCCTCGGAGCGCCGATATAAGTGAATCGATTTATTTTGCTGTCGATTTTATAATTTCTTCAGGTTTGAGTGAAAATCGATAAGCACAATCACCCAACTTTCCTACAAGTTTTGTTTCTGTGGGTATAGAATCCATATAGGTATGTACTTTACATCATCATACATCATCAACCTATGATAGTCCACTGCTGGACGTATTAACAATGCGCATTAGGAGGTAAATCGCTGGGTAAGCGGATATACTTTACCTGTAACTAATCCCGGGAGTTTTTATGCAACATTTATGGGGCATTTATTAATAAGAAACTGTTTATTTACTTGAATTTGAATACGTAATTAAATCGAAAACAACATTAAAAAGTCAATATAAGACAAAATGTAATATAGCACAATTTTGTATAGTACAATTCGACACAGAGTTTTTAGCCAACTGTCTCAAATTATGTTGGTATTTTTAATGGCTGTTAGTCATTCGCTTTTTTTTATAGAGAAAGCATAACGAAAGTACAATTGCGTATAAGAGAGTGGTGCAAATGGTAATTGTGTATTTCGAATGAGCCTAAATTAAATTAGTAAGTAATTTTCGATATAGCAGCTTCTTACTTTCTTTACACCAATAAACGTCTTAAATGATAAATAAAATTGTTAAATTTCTACTGTTTTTAGATAAGTCAAGATAAATGCTTTATTATTGACTAAGAGATGTCTTAAAGAAAACCTTAAGTTTACAGGTAGCTTAACTTTTCTAATATCATCAAGATGATTTAGATATTATTTCGAAAATTTTGATTCTAATACGGAAAGAGTATTCCAATTTATTAAAATGTAGGGTAAGTTTCAGTCATTATTGGATTCTACTTTGCGCTAAACGGGTTTTAGTCGCTGTACTTTAATAGCAAATGATCGTATGTTCAGTACATTTTGGCAATAGATCCGACTTCAAGGCATATTAGGGTGATTTTCTTCCGTTCGTTAAGTTCGCTCACGACTATACGAAGCGTCAAAGGAATTTTAAGTGTCGCCTGAATATTGGGAATACTTGACGCCGCCCTTATTTTGGGCATCAAAAATAACGAACTCAATTTAAAAGGTAAAGCGAAATTTTGTGTCATTTCAAAACTAAATTAATAAATATTTTCTCTACCCTAACTGACGCAACAATGATGTGTACACTAAAGTTTAATTATACTTGTAGGTATATAAATGTATACCACGCGATCTTGTAATTATTTCAGCTTCATAATGTAGGTACTTACATAAATCTTGACTTTCTTCAAGTACCTACCTTTTGTGTATTGAATCATTCCTTTTGTTTACACCAATTGTTAGAATTAAATGAATATCAAAGTCGATTTCAATGGAATTTCAACCTAGAATTGTCTTAACACTTCAATCTCTGAATCTGAAATTGTATTACTGAAGCTGTGTTTACAAATATTATAATTACTTTTTGTTCGAACGTTGCTCTAAAGCGCAAAAAATCGTTTTTTATACATCATTATTATTTAAAAGCGTCTTTTAAGGAAACAATTGACTATTCAATGTGGCTGAAAAATAAGTGTATTCCCGTTGCCTAAGAGCATAGGTCCCGGCGGTTAGGCGGTTTTCGAAAGTTGAAACTTTGGGACAATTTTTTAAAAATACACACCTGTCTACTAGATGCTACTAATACTCGTAAGTGCCTACTGAGAACTACTGCTTCGGATTAACTTATATTAGGCCACCATGTATATGTATAATTCAAATCACCTTGACCACTGTACACATGATTGTTTGTATGTCTCTTGTTTCATATCATAATTCACTCTTTTGTTCAAAGGTTAACCGGAAGAGATCCCTTACGGGGATAAGTTCGCCTTTGTACTTGTTTCTACTTGTTTTGTGTATTTTTTACCTTTGTTTTGTGTACAATAAATAATTTACATACATAAATATAATACGAGTATGATGACTGATCACGACATTCAGCTGTCACAGACTTGAAACAATACCTTAAGCTGCAAAATAGCTAGTATATTTTATTGATAAGATAATCAATATCCAATCTTATCTGAAATTACTTCAACCACTTTTGTGGATAAACACTAATTATAATATTCATAAAAACCGCCTCCAGTTATGGTAATATTTATTACTTTTCTATCCAATTTCACAAAATATTTACGCGACACGACACGCATTTAAATGAAATGAAGACACCTTTTGAGTACCTTGGTTTTCATAATGCTGCTGTAAGCAGCTATTGTACATATAAAATACATAAAAGACATATTTTTAGTTGTATTGGTATTAATTCACTTATAATGACGGTCGGGCAGCTATGGAACCCCACATGCTCGATTGTTTATAAAGCACCTGCATGCCTAGCCAACAATTGTCATTCTGCAATCGTATACGATAAACGATAAGTAGGCAATCAATTACAGATTCGAACGAAAAGCCACGTGACCATGATATATGGAAATGATCACGTGACTGTTCGTTTGGATCTGTCACTCCATACATTTATTACCTATCGTTGATCATGTTGGCTAGGTTTTTTTGTGTTTAAATTGACGTTTGTTAGCGGATTACCGTCCAAAAACAGACTGCACAATGTAGGTAAACAGGTCATTCATTATTGTTCATAATTCATCATCATCATCATCATCATCATATCAGCCGAAAGACGTCCACTGCTGAACATAGGCCTCCCCCAAAGATTGCCACAATGACCGGTCCTGCGCCACCCGCATCCAGCGGACTCCTGCGACCTTCACCAGGTCATCGGTCCACCTTGTGGGGGGCCTACCCACGCTACGCCTTCCGGTACGTGGCCGCCACTCAAGAACCTTCCCGCCCCAACGGCCATCGGTTCTACGCGCAATGTGCCCCGCCCACTGCCACTTCAGTTTAGCGATTCGGAGAGCTATTTCGGTTACTTTGGTTCTGCTGCGGATGGTCTCATTTTTAATTCGATCACGCAGAGAGACTCCTAGCATAGCCCTCTCCATTGCCCTTTGGGTGACTTTGAGCCTTCTTATGAGGCCCATTGTAAGCGGCCACGTTTCAGTACCGTATGTCATCACTGGCAACACACACTGATTAAAGACTTTCGTCTTCAAACACTGCGGAATATTGGACGAAAATATGTGTCGTAGCTTCCCGAACGCTGCCCAACCGAGATAATTCACTAGTACGTAATTAGTAATGTATGTACTCGCTTACTTTTAATTATGTTTAAGCGTTGCCACTGGGGACATTCCAGTGGAAAAGTAATTAACAGATAATATTTGGCAACTCAAGAAATAAACAAACTCATTTCACAAATTACCTATAAAACACAACATTTCTAATTCATTGCAGAATCAACAAATTGTTTGTCAACTTGTGCAAAATATACAGAATTGTATTTATGTGTAGTTGGGGGGTAATTTCATAATATTACGAGTAAACCTGTTTTCCGAATTGTTTTGCGTTTTCAGATCTTTGTAAGGACGTTCAAGGTCGAGGATTAGGAAATGTATAAGGAGATTTTCTACGAAACAGTGATCGAGAGAAATGCTCATTTTAAAATATTTCAAGCTAGAAACCGCCTTGATAGAATCTCATTAAGAAATAAGATTAGACCTGTGGCCTATTTCACCATAATTACAAATGTGACAATTGGAAATATCACTGTTACTGACGTCACAGGCCTCCGTAGGCTACGGCTTCCGCTTACTATCGGACGGGCCATGTGCTTTTTGCCACTTTTTTAAATCGTTACCTAATAAACTACTTTTTATTTTCCGAAACCCGTGACAATTGTCGTAAGGTTAAGTACCATTTTCATTAAATCTTGACATGAGGTTCTGCTTATGTCGGAATTAGGCAACAATTGTCGTGTTTTTTGTGACAATTATAATTTTGCTACGCAAAAAAGTAGTTATTTCCTGCTGATTTATTAAAGTTCCTGCACTACATTTTATGTTGAGGGCAAACAAACGCACGGCCCTTCCGATAGTAAGCGGTAGCTGTAGCCTATAGACGCCCCCGATTGGATCAACAGTAAATTTACAATTGTAGCACTTGTCGAGGTGGTAAAATTGGGGCCAGGTATTCACGCTGAACATTATGAATTTTGCGAAAAGGCATAAATAGGGACTCTGTTCCAAGATGGTTTCAAAAATGCAGGCAAATAATTTTTCTCAGAAGATTCCCACGCCAAGTAATGTAATGAAACACTACGCTATAAAAATGTTAACATTCGTCGCGCCTGTTAGCTCGCTCGTTCAAGATACCAGATTTTCTGGTTTCTGCATTCTGGTTTCAGTTTGTTTCTCAGACGAAGATAACTTACAGCAATGTCAATGCCACACGCAAACCCCTTTAAACAGCTAATTCGTAGTAGTTAGTGGCATAATTTTTCCAGTAAATGAGCAATTCTCAAAGAGTTTACTTGTATGTATTTGAAGGGTTCACGGAAAAAACATGTCTAGTCAATTCAAATTATAGAAGGAAAAACCACCTTACTTTTAACAGAATAAGGTGTGAATTCGCCCTAATTTTTTTAGGCTTTGGACATGTTTTTTCCGTGGTATTGATAAAAATTGGTAAGCTGGTAGGGTCAATGATGTTGTACAACATCATTGGCCCTACAACAGTTCTGCCACATTTCCCAAAATATCCGGAATGATTTAAGGAATGTTTAATTTCCTTTTTTGTTACCAAAAATGTATTAGAAATCTGGTACGCTGAATAATTTTGCTAAAGTACTTCAATACATAGTATAAAATAAAGTCACTTTTTCTGTTCCTATGTCTCTTTGTACGCTTAAATCTTTAAAAGTATGCAACGGATTTTGATGAGATTTTTTTTAATAGGTAGAGTAATTCAAGAGGAAGGTTTTTATTTATTTATGTATGTTAAGGAGAACCAACAGCTGTAACATAACATTATAACATCAAGATATATTACGGAAAGCCAATTATAGGAACTCACGGATATTAACAAAGTGATCATAATTAAAATGTTATGTAGGTATAGTACCCGTGTGCAGACCGGGCGGGTCGCTAGTAAATTATATTTAGCTATTTAAGGAATTTGTAGTTCACGAGATGGGCTAGATCCTAATTCTCAGTACTGTGTGTTCAAGATTTAGAATAAATTCCGCGGCCGCCTGAAAAGAATTTTGAAGGCGGCCAAAAAAATTCTAAGGTTTACGACTCACGTCACATCATATCTCATCTAGAGCAATATAAATCGTGGATTCCTCCCCCCGCGGCCCTCTGCCGCCTCACTTGCCCCCCGCATAACCTAATGCCGTTTTTACATTCTCCTCATCAAATTAAGAGTCGAGCTCCAAAGAAATATACGACGTAGCAATCTTACTAAGTATTACGCTTTTTGTGAGCACTTGGATGGGAAATCTCATATTATTTCCCTAGGAATGATTCCTTTTTATTTTTTCCCGTTTAGCACAAAAGCACGGTGGAACAATAATGGCGAATGGACCTCTTTGTGCTGAGACAATGGCGTAAAACGTGGAATCGGTAGGCGGCTTTATCCGGAAAGATTCAATTAATGTGAGACCTTCGTATTGATATGCGGACAGCAAATCTATTTGAAGGTGCTCTCTGCATTTAGCCTGATGACCTTTGACTTGTATCTTTCAGTTTTACTGGGATTTTTATGGCTTATTGTATTAACAAACACGGTTTTTATCATATTAATATAGGTATTTAATATTTATGCCTTATGATAATGCAATATGAGCTGATTTTGTAAAGAATAAATAAGGTAAACGGCCACTATTACGTGATAGTACACTATTACGGTAGTTTTCACTTCCACGCAAATAATAAGAAAACAGAATATCCTATGTTCAAATTATAAACGGGTAAAAAATCTTCGTTATTTAAACTTTTTAACAAACGAAATTTCAAAATTATTATACCTACACTTTCCGCGATATGTCACTTGGAAAAGTCAGTGTGCTGCGAACAGCTATTTGGTGTGCAAGCGCCGAGCGTAGCCGTAAGGTTCGCGCTCTCATTTGTTAAGCTCATAAAACGCCAAAGGTAAGTCCTTTTGATTTGAAATTGCTAGAGTGTTTCTTTGAGTTCTTTAACTATCGATTGGACACAGAAAAAGGTAATATTTAAACATAGAAGTTGCTAAAAATTGCAATTGATTGACTCACGGAATAAGGTGCACCTAATTTTTGGTATGTCCCTTATTTCGTGATACTACCGAAATAAGGGAATTCTTGACTTATTTAAATTGATTGTTTATTAATATCACAACTAAAGTAAATTGTAATGTAAATGAAAAACTAGATACTGTATTTACTTAAGTTTAATTTGAGCTAATTCCGGTATAGGTTTTTTTCACTTGAATTCTCATAAAGCGAGTTTAAACCTGACCCAAGTTCACAGTTTTTAGGTAAATTCACATATTACTTACCAGCATAAATTTGGTTATAATTAGGTTTACTTTACTTATTGTTGTGTTTGTTTGTTACATTAAAGATTGTTTATAACTCATCTACGTAATTTATATATTAACTTAAAAAAATAATCGCAGGTATTTCAAAAAGTCAGTATCACGAAATTAGGAACCAGCATTTATTACTTTTCCCTAATTTCGTGATAGTGTAAACTATAGTAGTGGGTAACAAACAGACATGTAAGTATCGTAAATTTACCGATAGAGAGACACAGTAGGGTAGACCGAGGAGAATCGGATCACCTGGCGAATCGGATCAAGGTCAAAAATACCTATATTACTATATTAATGTTTTAAACATTTCTTCAAATTGAGCGCAATTCAGTTGAGCCACATTTCCTCGTAGGGTAGACTGAGGAGAATCGGATCACCGGGCGAATCGGATCAAGGTCAAAAATACCCATATTAGTGTTTTCACATTTCGTCAAATTGAGCGCAATTAAAATGAGCCACATTTCCTCTCCTTGTCCTCGATCGTTTAATAAAATAATAGTTATTTATGTTGCTGGCGCATAATAAGAGGCATTAAACACGAGCGTGGCCACTCAATAAAAGAGGTATTTTTTCAGTACCAGATATGTAGATATTGAATAAATGCCTTCTGTAGATTTTGTTTTCAACGTTTAAAGGTATCTTACGCCCGACTGGGCCGAGACATGACCGGGCCAGGCCGATATGTCAGTGATCAGACGTGATTATTTTTATAGAAAATGACACATCGGCCGCCCTGGTCACGTCCCGGCCAGGTATAGTGTAAGTCATCCTCTGAGACGAAGTAAACGTATACTTAATTACTTATGTTCTGATTTTCATTTAAGGTAGACCGAAGCGAATCGGATCAAGGTCCGAAATCTCTACGTATTTTTTTTTAAATTAACGATTAAGGACAAAGAGGAAGTGTTGCTCAACTGAAGTGTGCTATTGAGCACACATAGTATTTGAAAAAAATCTTCAAATTGTTGAAGAATCTTTTAAAATACTAAGGGTGCGTTTTACCAAATTTTGATTCTAAGAATAATGATTACTCTGGGATAGTAATGTCAAAACTCCATAGTATTTTGTCACTAGTATTTGAAAGTAAGCGCTATTCTTAGAATAAAAGTGTGGTAAACTCGAGCCTTAGAGATTTTGGACCTTGATCCGATTCGCCCGCTGATCCGATTTACCCCGGTCTACCCTAATTAATGTTTATTTCGTTATCGATCAAAGAGAGGTTTATTGTTTAGTGTTCAAGTTTATTTAAGTTTGTTTTTAACCGCCTAAAGAGTATTATGGTATGCAAATCGGTAGATTTTATCTTGTTTCATTATTAAGAAATAAAAACTTTAAGTTGGATCTCATTTAACCATGTTGTTTAATTTAAATGATATCCGTATGATATCTTAACTTAAGCAAGTTCGTTAAAAATAACATTTTGTTAAAGAAACAATAGTCATTTACTCTAAATATCTTTATCACGAAATAGGGGCCGCGAGTTCACGAAGTTAGGAGCAGCGCCGAATTTTATCACGGAATAGGCAGCAAATAAGACGTTCACAATTAAATTACATAAAAGTTTGAGCAAAACCTATAAAATGTATGCATAAACTAACTGTCAAAGAATCAATATAACATATTCAAAAGCTTTCGTAGTGGTATCTTGCTAAGATTTTTATTTAAAAATACACAAAGTCTCGAGACCCTTAACATACCGTAATAGGGGACATTTACCTTAACCGTGAAATTATTGTCATGTAGGTTTGCGTGACAAATGCAGTCATGCGTGCTATCGTTGCTAATATTTTATGAGTGTGAGAACTGTCTATTTAGTAATGAATAATTATATAAAATACAGTTTTTTATATACAAGTCATTGTTGCGTGTCGGAAGAAAAGTATTAAATTATTAGAGCAACATTGTTATTCCCTCAACTGCGTAAGACCTGATATGACGTCTGTCATCAATACATATAAAAGCAAATTTAGAACTTTCTTTTAGAGTTTTAATTAAAAGTAGTAGATACCAACACTTTGACAGACTACAGGGTTGGGCTGATTAACTGTCCTATTGAAAAACATCCGTTTATCTATTGAAATATAACTGCTTTTCATACCCTGTATGTCATTTTAAATCGTCGATTTAATCAGCTTCATGGATTCTGAAACTCATTCTCATAACATTTATTTGTATATATTTTTAAGAACAAATGTAAAAAGCGGTGTTGTTGGATAATGGTGCAGCGAGCATCAAAAATTGGGCGACATTATCAACTGACCATAAAAGTAAATATCAACGTATGTTTTAATACTGCATACCATCAATCGTTTCAAGGAGTCCTCTGCTTCCAAAATCAAGCCGAAATTGGGTAAGCTTTAAATGATTTGAGTCAGCAAAGTACCAATAAGCACCCATGGGCAATTTTTACGAAAATGTGCCTCTTATTATATAATCTTCGATAAAATTATTAAATTGAAGAGGCGTTAATATTTTGCGCACTGCATAATAATCACGAAATGTGAGGCTCTTATAAAACAGATAATTTATATATGTGCCCTCTCTCTTTAAAAAACATAAGAGTTAAATACAAAAAGTCGAATAGGCGGCACGAAGGTCATTTTTCAAAGAAAATGCATTTTCATTGCAACAGTTTGGTAAATGCCAGATTGATTATGGGTATAGTGTTTTATTAAGAACTAGAAAGAAAGGTATTTTAGTTATGAATTTATTCCAAAAAGTTAATCAATCAGGGTATGTACAATATGATAAGAAGAAATACCAAGTTATAGCCAAAATTATGAGGCTGATATTTACCTAGCAAAGTACGTTAATTGTTTAGATAACTGAAATGCTATAAACATTTCCATATATAAATCAATGCAGAGTTTTATTGAGACGGGTTTAGGCTAAGATTCAAGTTTGTTTGTACGAGGGTTAGATAACCTAATATGACATCACATGGCAGATAAGGATTTTATGCACAAATAAATTCAGCTTTCTTTACGATGTGTCCCTAAAGGCCCGGCCACGACATTGGTCTAAGGCGACCAGCGGCGAGAGAATCCATGAGTCGGACCGGGATGCCGATATGGGTACGAGAGGGAGCACCATACGTTATCCGCTAAGCCGGTCGCCTTAGACCGATGTCGTGGCCGCGGCGTAAGGATCCAGTGAGCATTTGGCCATGACTTCCAGGGAACTAACGTGTAAGATTTTACGAAAGTGATTCCCATCTGACCTTCCACGCAGGGAAAGCTACGCCTTATTGGGATTGAGGTCTGGTTTTTTCACAATGTACTCTTTTAATTTAAGCTTTCGTGAGATATAATACCTATATCTCTGTCTCCGATTATACGTTTAAGCAAACTCGTTGACATGGGTCTAAACCTGACCTTCAGATTGAAAGTTGCACGCCTAACACCAGTAAGCTAGTCGATGCAAGGTTGTATCAAATCAATAGCATATCCAAACTAGATTATAAAGTTTGAATCACCTAGAATAGCAAACATAGAAGTATTTCGTCGAAACTGAACTACAATTTGTAAATGAACGGAATTGGATTACATTGTTGGGATAATACGCGAACGGTAGCGGTATTCGACTACAGTACCTAATGATCCTTACCATATTATTATGGCATACTTATGGCAAAGAAGATGACATAGGTTATAAGCATTCGCGGCCTGTAAATTAAGAGATACACATGCGCGTCGACAACCCTTTAAACAGGAGGTTTTACTGTGCTAGTAGCAAAAGGGTAAAACTGCATGCAATTCATACTGGTGTGAGTTTCAAACAAGTTGCATATTTTCATAAGACCCCGATTATTACAGGCCACGAATTAATTTACATAGGCATCTCAACTGTTTGGTTTTCAAATGGATCAGATTTCGAATGGACCTATTATATTTCCTGCTTTGGTATTAATTGCCTCATATCATTAAGTTCGCTTTTTGTATATTAAGATGATGTACTGAAAAATAAAGTTTAAATATAATAATACAGTTGCGCTGGCAGCAGATAGTAAGGATTTTTTACATAGTGTTCTTTCACTAATTTCTGCTTGAATAGTAATTACTTATTGAGTTCCTACGCTGTTGATCTGTAAATTAATTGTATAATGTAATTTTCTTGTTTGAGAATGTTTCTCGGCATTTAGATTTTTGTGCGTCAAAGTATGCATCATTGAGCGTATCATTGAGGCATTTACATATTATGTTTATCATTTTTATCAAACTTAAGTTACGCCCTTTAATCAAAATGTCTCTATAATATAAAAATGTTTATCTTCCATTTTATTTATTTTATACTATACGAAACTAGCTCACTAGGCGGGTATCTGATCTGCCGCTATAAAATAGTTGTGATATAGAGATTTTACGTGATTTTACTCTCAAGCAACTAAAAAAATGGTTGTACTACCCCACAAAAAAACGAATAATGCTTTTTTATACCAGACGATCAATTATAAATACCTAGGTAAGGCATTCGTTTCATTTACACGAGAGTTACTTACCTTACCTACACTCAGTGGCGTAGCGTGCCTGGTCGGGGCCCCGTATAAAATTTTTTTGGAGGCCCTTATATGGAGGTAATATAAATTAGAAAGTTTTTATTCTTTTTCCTTACACGCTTTGGGGGCCCCCGTGGCCCGGGGGCCCCGTATAATTGATACGGCAGATACGGCAGTAGCTACGCCCCTGCCTACACTACTTACTCACGTTACTTGTTACGGGGCTGTTTATTGCCATAGATCAGACAAGCCTACTAAATACCCATCGTAGCCTAGTTGGTCATTATCAACTAACTATGAAACTGGAAGTTCCTGGTTCTAATCCCGGCGAGTGCATTACTTGTGTATCTATTTATCATAAATATCAGTCCCTTGGTCGTGGTTCTCTATGTATTTCAATATCTATATGTATCTATCATGTTACATGTATATCGTCGTTTGGTAGCCTTAATTGAGCTTACCGTGGGACTAGGTCGATTTATGTAAGACGTCCTTAGGGTAATTTATTTAATATTTATAAATAGCAAGTTTCCTTCCTATGATTAAAGTTGATTATTAATGTAAGCAGTATTTGCAGCTATTTACATGTCTCTTGCAAAAACAGTTGGGTTACCTATTTAGAACATCAGACACCAGTCTACAAAACTAGTACCCTGGTTCTGCTTAGTTTAAAGTTAGTTATTATGCAAATTATTGCTAGTAACGGTTTACCTCATTGCACCTTTCACGCTGACATGGTGCGCTGTGGGTAATTATGTAACTTATCCGGGTTAATATTTGATGACTGTGGTCTTTTGACATTATGCTATTAGCTATTAGTGCTGGAACTGTAGTTTTGTGTCCTGTATTTGCTGCATGTCCATCCATGATTTTTTATTACCACGTATTGTACGTAGGGCAGAAGTATGTACCATTTGTTGTCAACGAACCCTGTGAGGATTTATTGTATTAACTTAATTTAAATAAAATGCGTTAAACGTATATAACATAGACAATGCAGACATCACTTCATACTTATCTACTATTACTAGATATAGTTCCTTTTTTGTATTTTTAGTAGGTCATACTCATAAGTACCTATAAATTTATTAATATTAAGTAGTGATTGATCAGCGTAATATGACATTTCAATAGATACTTTTTTTAATTCATGGAGATAGATAGTTCTAATTGGGCAACATTTATTTGTTGTCAATTTCCTGAAACCGCCAATTCGAAACTATTGCCTGGCCTTGACAATAACCGTTCGAATTTCTGATACTTATCTAATTTGTATACTAAGAGTGTAATGATCTGTAATTTAAACAAAGATACAAAACTTTTTAGCCAACAATCTATTTAATCTCAGTCCACGGCTGGAGGCTGCATATGCTTTTCCTATTATCTAGGTACGTGTGTAGATGCATTAGGAGGCATATGCCCATAATTGCCACGCTAGGCAAGTGAATTGGCGATCGCATTAATATGCTGTTTAATGATGCTGCTATTCATCATCGAGAAATGAACAGTGAAGTCAGTGATATTTCAATCCCTTAGTCGACATCCCTTTGCGACACTCACGTGAAGAGTTCGGGAGCGGGTAAATGTGTTCTTACTGTCGTTACCTCGCGGCGGATTAGTTATCAATATTTTAGAATGTGTCTGAAATGAGAAAAACTTTAGTAGAAATCATCAAGAAAAATAAATATAACAAAAGTTCCATTACAAAAAAAACTGGATTTTTAATGCAACATACTGTATACTTAATAACATTAATTTTAAAAATAAATCAATAAAAAGTCCAAGTCTCAAAACTAAAATTCCACAATTATAATTCAGGCTTGATCAAATCAAAGTAATTTTAATAGTATATCTGCAGGTAACCGCTCGTGTGGGTGAAGCGGACGACCTCGACCAAAAGTTGACATTTCTAAATCTGTGAGAGGTTCCGTATCAGTGCTTATACGACTTTAAACGAGCCACGGGAAAGTACTCTATAAAGAAGTAGTAAAGACCAAATCTGAATGGCGATAAGGCCGGTATGGGGTCCCTATTTGGAATGCAGTCTGCATGCTTAGTCGACGATATTGAATTGATCAATGCTATTTCGTGGTTTTGTATGCGCAATTTCTTACACCCGCGTTTTGCTTTGTGCTGTTGGATTTATGCATATTTAACTGTTGTAACTATTTTTAAATCATTATTATTATATTTTTAATACCTGCGCAAATTATAATATGCATATATGATCTTGTAACTTATATAATATCCTCCGACATGCTTCAAGTACCTGTAGCGTCACTCTTATTTTAGGTACCTACCTAAGGCACTGGTCTCACCGCCAGCTACTAAGCTATGAACTATCGGCTATAAACACGAACAAAAGATGCGCACTCCTGTGTAAATAAAAGAGACACGGCGATACTCGCCCAGCTATCGGCTATTACCGCCGGGCGAGTATCGCCGTGTCTTGTTTATTTACACGGGAGTGCGTATCTTTTGGTCGTGTTTATAGCCCATAGTTCATAGCTTACTAGCTTGCGGTGAGACCAGTGCCTTAAGCAATCAATTCGGTACTAATCTGTACAATTTTATATTGGCCCTTGTAGCATAGTACCGAGGATGCTGGCGGCATTTTCTCGCTGTATCGCAATGCTTAGGTACACGTTGTGCGAGGAAGTCACCAGTTCGTCGGTCTTTAGTTATGTCAACCAGACGTTTCGCGATTTCAGCAAACAATTTGCGCTCGCTGAGGCCCATGATCCTACAATTTCTACGTCAAACGATACTAAGTTTGTGTTTACCTCACTGATTTGATGTTCCTCAGTAAGGCTGATACTTACTGGCAGTGGGTGTTATTATTTAACTTATCTATATAAAATATTAATGTGTTTTCCTATTTGTTTGTAGGTAAACTTCCCGTGTGGTTTGTATCATCGGCACAGAATTACGAGATCTCCGCCTCAGCTTTTGGTATGATTACAATTCGAAGAAATTAGTTTCATGCTTTTATATCTTTACGACATGCATTCAGCAAAAAAAAATCACATAGGTACAGAACGTTAAATATCTTGATATAATGATAATACTGCATGTAAAAAGTTCTTTAGTTTAATTTTTCACCTAGGAATGGGTATTTTATATAGCATCGAGAGGGTGTTGATTTATAATTTTGATATTATTTGTAGTCACTTAATTAGCATAGGTATCTATGTAGCTGATTTAACTTAGGTTCATGGATTTTATTCACATTTTCTATTGCATCGAGATGTGTACATTTAGCACATCTAAACATTTATTTTCCTGGATTAGGTCTCCGGTGGTCATTGATATAGTCTGACCCAATTTGAGGCTAAATCAATACAAGTTTATCGAATCTAAAATATATTTGTCACATGTGATAGGTAAACCTGTAGTAGGTAGGTATATCTTGTTCAATACAAGAAGTAGGTACCTACATGACTTCTCCATCCGAGACGCTTAAACGACATCTGCGTTAAGACCGTTAAACCCGTAACTGGGAAGCTTGGTATGTGAAACTTTTGCCACTCAACAGCTCGTCTAGTCTCACCGTGCTGTGAAAACTCCGATTCCTAGCAATGATGCCAATGGGCCCCAAAGTTTCCTCCTCAAAGGTCCTGAATTTTTAGGGCAAACTTTGCATTTGCCAATATTGAGCTCTGCGGTTTCCTTGTCTCTGTGTGCTCACAAATTAATTTAGGAACTTATTTATTAGTTTCTCTCCTCATTTAAAACCAGAATCTAAACGAACGTACTCTATTTAACTTGTCTAATAATATTGTTTAATAGTTGGGAACACAGAAATTAACAGTTCTCTCTGTAATATTATGTTATGTTATGATTATAAATCCAAACTTTGGATATGAAACACCCAGACACAAAGACAAATTATAAAAAAAAAAAAAAAAATTTGAATGTAAGACGACTAAGTGCGCATACTTATGTATCTAATTTTTATTAACATTTTTACTAATATATTTCCAATAAATTTATTGAAAATATTGCACAATAGTTATGTAATTACTATTATGTACTTACTTCTTACGAAAATACCTACCGTACCATGAATAGAGTGGAAAAGTAAAGGGTACGTTTAAATCGAATAAATTATCAAAGTACATATTTATCTTCAAGATAAAATGCTCCATGACTCAAACCATGCTCTAATTAATATAATGGCTTTCAAACATCGTCTATCACTATCAAAATGATTGTCAAAGTGAGAAGGGCATTTCACGAATCTGGTCTGGGTGGTCGTAAACCGGGACTTACTCCCGGACTTTTCGAGAGCCGCGGGCGTTTTCGGATTCTTTGTAAATTAGCCGCCTTAATCGCAGATTATATTTTAATTCCTCGGGGAACGCGAGTTGAGGCAGTGATTACAAATCGCTTATCAAAGAATTTCGCCTCAGAGTTTGCGGAGCGTTATTGGAAAAGTTTTAGCGGGTTCCCCAATCCGTAAATGTCTACAGAGATATCAGTCACGAGTGTTTGAGTTGACGATGAGCATTCTTTGATTGGAACTAGCGCGTCCACAAATAATGTTTGTGGGATTGCTTTATCGTGGCTCGGAGGACCAAGTTTCGTTGCTCCTTGCTCCCGATTTGGATTCAAATTAAGATTTTCATCGCGTTTTAATGCGACTTTGCTATTTGTTCTTTGTAACTTTTGTATAATCCCTTCGGGTCCTATTATTAATCCAGGTTTCGTATCAAAATTAACATTGGTTTTATTATTTTTTAGAATCTTTTAATTCACATCCATCTTTCGTAGATAGGACGAGGTAGGGAGTAATCTATTAAATTTACTAAGCACATAAGATAGACCCAACCATTATACC
This sequence comes from Thaumatotibia leucotreta, assembly GCA_025490895.1. Taxonomy (NCBI): domain Eukaryota; kingdom Metazoa; phylum Arthropoda; class Insecta; order Lepidoptera; family Tortricidae; genus Thaumatotibia; species Thaumatotibia leucotreta. The sequence goes on along the minus strand of JALPQI010007150.1, from coordinate 57,521 downwards.
TAAAATTTGAAGGAGCTTTGAACCAAATGTAAAGAATCTGAAGAAAACCGATTTGTACCGTAGTAAACACAGGAAAAGTCAGGAGGGTGATTATGCACAATGATGTTGACCATGTAAACAGCGCGGCAAAGCGGGCCCAATCTTTGCGGAGCAAATAAACATGGCGGCCGGCTGCGGATCGACCCGTGAGCACTGTCATTTGCTTTACGTAAGTTTTGTGCTGAAATGAGGTTTTAAATCTTTTAGGATTGGGTTCAAGGGGACGGATTACGACTTAAATATTACTGAGCGTGATACTGAGTGCGCGACAGGGCGTACCTGAAGTTTTTTTGCCTATTCGAAAAATACTTATAAAATCAGAGGTACATTTTGTGAAGTTGTCTATAACGCGATCTAGATACATTACGGCTAAAGTGAATTGGCAAAAATGATACATATCACATCCTGATCCACTATTTGTTAAATCATTGTTGATTAGCTTTTTATCTAGATACTTACCTATTATTTTAAGGTTCAATTAAAGACTTAAACATGTTACTTCAAACCACCGGTATGCATAATATTTAAATGTACGAGTATAACTAATGGAGTTATATATAGTGTTTATTGATCTTATTGAATATAGCAATAAAAGAAACATAAGTTTGTGTCCGTTATTATTTTTCATTACATTCTATTACAGTCATATGAGGCAAAACAACTTATTAATTTTATATCACTACTTGTGGAATTACATATAATTCCATGTATACATTAAGTACGTAACGTTATAAAGTAAAACTACTGACACCTATACACTCTTTTATTCACAACTCTCAACGATGTTTGAAATCGAAAATTCATCCAATTTTTTCCCATTGTCCTTCCTTCAACGATACCATCCCTTCAGAATGACCCTCCATCCATCAGCGTCACGCTCGATGTATCTCCATTCCTGTCGATATCTTATTCTCTTGTTCGAGTAATAGGTTATAGATTTAGACATACTGACCAGTTACGTGTCAATGGAAGAAATGTTGTAATATTCTGATGTCTAAGTGCTCTTGGTGGAGTGTAGAATATAAAATAGTGTCTACGTTAATTTAAGTATACTATACATATGAACACTATTAGGCATGAAGCCCCGAAATATCCCACGGTACTATGTGAAAGTTTACTGAGATTTGAAGGAGGATTTTCGACCTCTCAAATAAAGAAGTGGGTTTCGATAGGAATAACAGGCAAATATAGACTACGGTAGCTGCTTATCGTCAGGTGGGTCGTGAATGTGCTCTGTGCTCATTTGTTACAATCGGGGTATAAAAAATAATACCAACGTGACGTTTACAATGGCTTAGTATCCTATTATTTAACTGTATTATTTGTGTGCTGATAGTGAAATTATTATATCTACCACCGTAGTAATTCGGTTGATGTTGGAACAAAAATGTTAAAAATCTACAAATAACGTCGGCGTTCCATTCGATGGTCTCTATCAAATTGGTAATTCTATGGAAACTAACTTTGAGGCGGATGTAGTAGTTATTTCCCAAAAAGGATAAACTACATCAAAGACCCAATAATTTGGCTGGTACAAGTACATTAGGTAGGTACCTACATGACAAAGATCAGGAAAAACCTGCTCCACTTAATTTTAGACGAAGTCGTCGAATACAATACACATATGGGTAAGACATCAAATTACTGATCCTTAAATGTACTGATCAAATGAGCTGCCCGGCAAATACACACAGAATATCAAACAATATTGTTTGAGCGACTGGCATTACAATTTGGGCTTAAGAGAGTTTCATTTGCTTCGGTCGTTTAGGTCTAATCAATCATTTCTAGGTCACCTCTGTGGGGCTTGCGAAGAATACTTACAAGTTTGTCTGGCAGCAACGGTTAGGTTATGATTTATTGGAAAACACTTACCTACTATAAGTAGTTTTTACTGTTAGTCAATTAAGAACGAGACAACTAAAAATAATTCTTGAAACTGAAGGCCTTATTAAAAATCAGTAGGTAGGTGTCAACCCCGAATGGCATGAAAATTATTTGGAAATTATATTGATTAAATGAAAAGATGTCATTGTTAAATTTTTCTGTTTTTTTTTGTTATATCTTAGGTTTTAGGTAATAGCATGCAGGCAAAGTAACCACGTCAATTTCTTTTGTAATGTATTGTGATCCCTCAAAAGGCGTGAAATAATGCTGACTGTATTATCATGTTTGTTAACATTATAGGGCCGATTGCAAAAAAAAATGTACACATATCGTTTGTAAAAAATGTATTTAGTAAGGCATAAAATTTAAGGTCATAATTTTTGAGTTATGAACTTAAATTTTACGTAAAAACTTTAGGCAGTGAAAAAAGACGACAACTTGAAATATGTCGCTTTTTTCTACCGCGCAAAGTTATTGGAGAGAGTTTGCCATATAGTTTTTATCACTCATTTTCGTAACACAACTGACGAGATCGTTATTTTTGTTTCTGGTAAGGCCGTAATAACTATGTACAATTTTCTTGCCATGGACTCAATACATACATACCTAATACATTTACATACATACATACATACACACCTAATATTTATGGGCCTGACTGAGATAAGCTATATACATAACACACATGTAACATCCATCCAACTGTTGTGGGAATAGGGCACAAACGTGTTTGCCGTATATCTTGTCCCAGGCGCATTCGTGCCGAATCCCAGTAAGGTCTTCCAGACAGATCTAACCTGATATTTGAATTTTATAGCTCCAAAGTTCTCTCAACTGAAATTAACATGGACTAGCATTAAACTTTAACTATAAATATAATGCATTTTCGATATTTGAAGACAGTGTTTCTTGACGAGACGAATAGCTAAGATTCAAATTCTCTGCTGCGGTCGTGTAATTTCATGATCGTACCAATTGAACATCTGCACTAAAGTGCAGATTTATAGGTCTTATTAAAATAAGATCTATAAAGTGAGAACGACTTCTCATTTATACTATAGTTATAAAAAAATGCCCTGCAAAGTACAACATTTCATGTTCGTTCCAGTAATGATTACAAAGTTGGAGAAAAACATGTATCAAGACACAAGCTAACCGAAAAATTGTGGACTCTTATCCCAACTAACTTTGAATGTTTTATGTAAACAACATTTCCCATATCCTTTAACCGTTCCCAGAGCAGCTTAAGATTGCAACATAAACCTCAGCTTCCAAAAACGACTTAACCAGAAAACGATGTCAAGAGTTCAATTTGTGGGGGGTAATCACGAATCCCAAAAAGATACACAAGGTAACAAATTGCCTATAAAAAGCTAACAAAATGCTGTGGGTAAGCATTTCGGTCAACGCTGTAAATCCTCGCTCTGAAGCAATAAATCCGGGGGAAAAAATATCGAAAGCCGTGTAATACAGTTAGAAGCAGATTGTGTCGGAATAGGCTCCCTAGGGAGGCCATATTTGGGACTTTACCAACCTATTTTGAATATTAAAATACACGAATGATTGTTCCTTTCATACGGCGTTTGCCTCTGATGTGGGTCGTCGTTTGTTTGGAGTGATTGCTGATGTTCAGATTGCCCGACTAAATAGCAAAGATTGTGAATAATACAAACGAGATGACGAGGGTAAAAGTTCACATTGTTATTTTAGAAAATGTTTGACTATCTAAATTTTATTCTCGTAAAGCCGCAAGCATTTTTATACGTTATTCTTGTTGCCCTCTCCAGCGTTAAAAAAAACCGTCTATTTACTTTAAACTTTTATAGGCCGTCGCGGCGGACAAAAAGTAAAGATCATTTTAGTCTAACTATAACTTGAAATTTTAGAACTTTTTTATTGTACCTACTAGTATGAAGTGATGTTACTAAAAATAATACCGTTTAAGGTGGACGTTGTATCTTTGCAATTAGGCTTATGATTTTTTAAGAAAAAATCATTTGTTTCCGACATTTTTCACAATCCCCGAGTAAATAATTTTCCCCAGGCATATAAAAGAACAGGACTAGCTATCTGACAAATACCTATATATATTTTATTCGGTTTCGTTGTAACATGCTCTTAATCGTATTATTAGACGATGTAAACGTTACATTCGAAATCTATTTAATTTAACTCACACTCATGCAAACAAATTATTTAAAAAATGTACTCATCTGCCACATTAATGTAAAATTATCGAATTTAAGGCCCAGTTTCACAGTAATTGCAATTCACGTTAATCATGTACGATTAACCGAGTGACCGAGCTACCTAACCACTTCATAATTACCGAATGCAATGCACACTTTGTTTCCGAATTAAAATACCGGCACTTGTTAATTGCTGGTGCTGATGTTGAAATAATTAATCAGATGACGAATACAGACAAATATGTCACGCTTCCGATTGATTTAATCGATTTTCTGATATTAGACTAACATTATTGATACTTTAGTACACTCTTCTCGTTACAAGTATTCGAAATAGTTTGATTAATCTCATTCAGTTAATTTATGGTGCGCATAGATTTGAATATGATAACTTATAAATAAACAGGGCACCTTAAGAATGGTCGGCGCTTACGTGGTAGCGGTAAAACAGTTCCATGCCTGACAGAAAACGTACCTAAACAGAAGTCATGCCAGTGGTAGACATTTATTTTTTCTAATACATACGTAATTTCTATAGTCAAACGACGTTAGTGATATTCTATTGAAGGTACATTATATTTTTTCTATTTATAAAAAATTCAATGGCTTAAAATATTTAAAATAAAAAATTCTTCGATGTCAAATCAAGTTTTAAAACTAAAACGAACTACTTCATTAAAAACAATGCCTTACGAAATGACGAAAAAGTAAAGATGAACAATCCAGTGACGAAAGTAAGAATGCATTTGTCACCACCCAACTCTTCCCGTGGGTGTCGTAAGAGTAAGGGATGAAAGTGTCACTGACCATTCATTTATTGAGAATTGATGACGGGCAGCAAGTCATTATAATGGACACATTACTGCGATCGGCAACTCCTTAGCCCAGCGCGGCGTTTATGGACATTTACCTCTAAATGCCTTCATACGCTTTGGCAATAGGAGAGGCCGTTATCCAGCAGTGGACTGACATAGAAAGATGATGTGATACGATGATGGAGTGTCCTATACAATATTCGTACCACATCACACTATGATGACGTACGATACCTATAAATTCTCGTTAGAACTTTGGATATACTTACCTACCTACTTTTATGATACTACTTTTATTATAATATGAATACAAAAGTCACAAAATGTCAATGATTAATAACTTACACGGTAAGGCTATTCAGGTTAGCGGCGTGACTTTCTTTGACTCATCGCACAAGGTCTGGTGCAATCGTCATTGTGAGCAAAAAGGTCATAAGTCATTATGTAACCCGTATAGAGATACGACTGTTTCATTGAGTAAGGTTCAGGGACCGGTTTTTTGGACTGCGGCCTTTACTAGGTAGCTCACAGAGTATGTGTACACTATGCAGAGAGAACATCTGATTTATTAGTTCAGTACCTACCTACACACTTGAACTAAAAAATGTAAAAACCGTAAAAAGAGTGAGCCAATATTTGAAAACATGGGAGGTTGGGAGTTTATCGTCCATCGTCGATATTTGTGTTTTTGGTTTTTCCAGGATATAATTTAAGTTGCCCGTGTGGTGCCGGCAGTAAGGAATACATTTGTCACCACCCCAACTCCTCCTGCGGGTGTCGTAAGAGTCGACTAAAGGATTGAAGTGTCATTGATCATTATTTGATAAAAGATTGATGATGGGCAGCAGCGTTATCATAGTGGACACATTACTGCGATCGCCAATCCGCTTGCCCAGCGTGGCGATTATGGGCATTTATCTCCTAATGTGTTTATACGCATAGTTAATAGGAGAGGCCTACGTCCAGCTGTGGGCTATCATAGGCTGATGATGATGATGATGATGGTGATGATGATGATGATGAATATAATTTGATTACTCAGCTCAATAGATACAAAAAAACATAATTATGTCGACAATTTTAATAAAATGTTTAACTTAAATTAAGTTAATAGATTACATTCCACAAAAGTTTAATTTATACAAAAGGAAATTCCGAATTAAAGGACGGATTATTGGATGGATAAAGGGGTAGCCGATCAGGAAGATTTAGACTCCTCGTGACATTCGTAGGCGTCCCTTTGATCTTCCCGTGGGCGTTATAAACAGAACAAACCTTGAATAGACCTCGATAAACCCATTCTAAACTTAAAATGATTGGAGTAAACTTATAAATAAATGTCATGTAACAGAATTTTCTCAAACATGCAATGAAATGTTGTAGTTACGTGCTTAAAAAGTGGCCGGAAAGTACCTCGTTGCCGGCCTAGGCCGGCAAGTGCCTCTTTTTTAATTTTCATTTGACATAGGGTTGTGACCTGGCATCTTGGCTTTTAGCCAATAATTATCTGTAAGTAATATTAGCTTAAAAAAAATGGTTGGCAAATTTTTGCAGTTATAATTAGGTATTTAAATTGTATAATTTAAAATAAATGTACAATAACTACTCAAAATAATATTTAAAAAACAGTATTATACGACGCGCGATCCGTCGGCCCCGATCACTGCATGCAATTAATTGGACCCAACCGACCGCGTCGTCTAATACCGCTTTTAAAATGTAAAAATTTGCAACTTTCAATCAAGTCAAATTAAAAAAAAAGAGGTGTCGGTGTCGTATTTGACTTTTGTTGTGTTTCAAAGACTTAGTTATGTAGTAGACTTGTAATTTCTTAGAACGAAGATACATTTTTTTGTTTCATTTCATTGCATGTTTGAGAAAAGCATTATACATACCTCGGCCATGAAGTGACGGGTTGCCGTCCGAATACTATCCGGCCTCGCTTCGCTCGGCCGTCTACATATATTCGGCCGGCAACCAGTCACTTCCCGGCCTCGGTAGTAATGTACTATTAAACTTTCGTGAGGCATGATAACTATAAATAATAATATAATTAAACAGTGGGACTTTGGTTGGGGATGGGGACTTTTGGACCGGGTGCGGGACGGAGCGGGAATTGCATTTAACATTTTTTTTGTGTTGTAATGACGAAGCCTGTTGCTGATATTGCCATTGGTGAGTATGACGAAGCTTGTTGCTGATTCCATTTTGTAGCATCTTGACGAAGCCTGCGGCGGATTTATTATGTGTAAATTGAGATCCTGTAAAAAAAATATTTCAATATTTTATTAAACAGTTAAACTCACGTGTATTTAGTCCCTAATACGCGCGACATGTTTCGGAGAGCCTGTCTACATTTCTCCATAGACGTGACTACCGTTTAATTATATTTATTGTTATGTAACAGTCAACAAAAATATGTTTTACCACTTTTTTGACTTTATTATTATCTATCTATTCAGCCCGTGTCCACCACTGCCACTTTCCTCGGTCCTGTGCTAGTCGCATCCACTGCTTTGTTGCGGTTCGGCAGATGACGTCGGATCATCTTGTCGGTGGTCTCCCAGCAGATCTTGACCACCCAGGCCAAGAAGATCTGCTTTCTTTTTTCTTGACTTTATTACTACGGAATAGACATTTGATATGACAGTCTAATACAAATACTGAATTTAGCTGGTGCAGGTTCCATACCTGGTAAGGACTTCGAGTAGGTAATACCTCCTTTGCACAGTTACAGGATAACTATTTCGGTTCATGATTTAAGTACTTATACAGTAGCACTGGAATAAAACTATGAAGGTGACATGTAAAGAAAAAAAAGCTTCATCAAAGAGAAAAGGGAGATACTCCGTTGTTTTCTTACTCTATACTGCACATCTGATGAGATTTCATTGCTGCCAGTGTACGGTAACAGTTATTAACTACATTTTTGTACGCACTCGCTACCATTTTAGGTTACTTACAAGAGTTATAAGCCATCTGTGGTGTTATGCAGTAGCTATGAGCACCTAATTCTGTATGTCCAAATGTAATACTCTCTGTGACTTTTTACGCTTACAAAAACCATTTTTTTTATAATTCTTCCAAAATTAGTATTTTAAACTGATTTCTTATATTTTTCCAGCTTTGATTTTACTTGTTACCTACATTCGAGATAAGAGAATATGCGAGTAAATGCGGCCAAAGTACAAAAAATATACACGACCCTATCTTATTGTTGTATCTTTGTGTATATCTATTCTATACCGGGTGAACAATCGAAATGGGTCAGTGGGGATAGATATATAAAACTATAGAAAAAATTGTTCGTAGGAACCATGACTTCACTTTTAGTGACAAGTAACAAGTCAAAATACTCATATAATAATATATGTAGATTTCAAAAAGTTTTCAATTTGCGTGTGTTTGTTTTTTGATTGTATTGATTCGTACATTACCTATGAGAATGAAAATAACCCATATTATTTTGACGGCAAAACAGTAAAATAAATATTACCTTTAAAAAAAAACAGCTAAAGATTAAATTGAAAGTAGGTAAAATTGTAGTACATTCTTTCTTCACAAAAATTGTACTGAGCTACATGTACAAATATAATGATTCCTAAAACAAAATAATATAACTCTTGTAGTTTTTAATTTCTCATTGATTAGGATTTTACATATCGTAGGTCAAAGGCTGACTGAGTTCGACGAATATATTTTAACCTATGAGTGAATAGTGAATTAGGTACACTCGGGCAAGAATAGCTGGTTATCACCAATATATTTCTCGGTAATTGTAGGCTGTCGTACAGTTATGTAAACAGGGGCCTGTGAGAATCGGTTTTGCCTTTCCGGCGAGCCCGTAGCGGTAATTGCTCCGGCCACAGCCATTTGGACTCGCTAGGGTTGCCAACAAATTTAAAACTGTGACTGGTTTAAACTTCGAGGCTAATACGAAATGTTTATACAAACAAAAGCTTACACGCTTGCACTATTATGTAGCAATTGAGAATTTGCTCCTTTGTAAAATAATGAATCCATGTTTTTTAACCAAAGGAATAAAAATTGTTTGCCCTGAGAGCTTAAAGACTCAAGGAAGCGAAATATTAGTAGTGAAGTGGTTCAAAAAGTCGCTGCCCCTAATATTAGTAGTTGTATCCACTTAAAATTTGTCAGATTCAATTACCTCGAAGATATAACATAGAATATTGGGGTAGCGAAGTGGAAGAAGCTAAATACGAACAAAAACCTCGGGATTATGAAACATTGTCATATTGAAACCATAAGTGTTTTAAATTCGTATCCAGTTTCATAGTTACGAAGTTGGAAATTACAAGCTTGAATATCAGTAAAGTCATCTTGTATATTTATAACAAAGATGTGTCCTTTAGCCATGCTTGTTTCTTACGTATTAAAGTTTTTGTAATGTATCTAACTATTACAATATACATCGTCGCTTAGTTCCCATAAGTCACACAACATCGGCCATAATTTGGCTTACCGTGGAACTACGTTGGTTTTTGTAAGATTGTCTGATGATATCTGACAACCCTGAAGGGGCAACTAGAGACGTACGAACGCCCTAGTTTTGTTCATCTATGTTAGTGAGTGTCGGCAGCCAAGTTATTTAGTAGGACATTGTTTTAAACAGTCGTTTTGTATGTTCGGTACCTAGTTCACAAGCCATTTGCAAACTGAAAATTATATTCTATATTGTGCACTAGTTTGTTTTCAACGCTATTGTGACCAGCAAGGTAAATTGCTAGTACAACTTTGAAAACAGGCTATTTTGGTTAAGTTTTTGCTTTGTCGCTGGAAAATGTACCTTTGATCGCCGGAACGGAGCAAACCGAGTAATTTAGAGCAATTATAGGTAATAATGCTGTAGACTATTTTTGCACAATTCATAGATCTATTTTGATACAAGCTGAAGAAGCATGAGCTTGAAAAATGCTGTAAATAGGTGTTATTGAGTTTATTCAGACAAGCAAAAGCGTAACATTTATTTCAGTCTACAATAAGTCAAATCAAAGTATTTATGAACATTGTTTTCCTACCATTATTTTTCGTTGCTAACCGTGATAATATATAGAGTGGGTTACACCAAGCCGCAAAACAGTTCACCATTAAACTGTACTCTAACCTCTATATTATGAAAAGTTTAACAGTAACCTGGGGGGTTACCATGATGTACCTACTAATGCGATTCAGAGTCGAGAGAAAGGGACGAGGCTACACGAGTCGTATATCTCAGTCCCTTTCCCTGAATCTAAATTGAATCGCATTAGTACGTCATGGTAACCCCCCTGCAGAAACTTTCATCGGTCCAACAAGTGTGTTTAGTGCAACCGAACCTTATCCTCTGATCTGAAAAACCTCGAAATGAGTCTATGTTCTCTTTCTCCTTCCATCGTATTTCAATTTAACACACGATAAAAATGTTTGCCTATGGAGCCAAGTATTTTTGGCACCCCAAGAGTACGCTACCGAGTGTCTGCTATGGCGATAATCTCTAGAGTGACTTGACGCTAGAGTGAGTATAGGTTCGGCAAAGTTACTATAAGTATATAATATATACACTCACGATCAATGAATACGGGTCTGGTGTCATTTTTCATAGTAATTAGTGCAAATGGGCTGATTTCAAAGACAGTTTTTCAAATATTTACAGGATAGGTACATAGCTAGAATCCTTTTTAACGTCAGATTATACTGTAAATAATATTCCTGAATTAATCACAATTACAATAAAAAAACCGGCCAAGTGCGAGTCGGACTCGCGCGCGAAGGGTTCCGTACCATTATCAATTTATTATTAAAAAAATACAGTTAAATCAACCTACAGGAAAAAAATACAGTTAAATCTCCTATAGTTAAATCAAACTATAGGAGATAATTTAATCAAACCAAAAATCATTGATAGAGTTTATTATTGTGGATAACATATATTTTTTTTAGAATTTTATATCGCGTAGTTTAAAAAACAGAGGGGGGGACACATTTTTCAGACTTCGAGAGCTGATATCTCGAAAACGATTTGCTTAAATAAAAATGAAATTCATAAACCTTCATATCATTTTCAAATACCTTTCTATTAATACCCCACACGTTTATATACAACAAAAATATTTTTTCTATACCTCAGTTACATGTATGTACCTACAATGGTTTTTTTTACAATTTAATATCATAATCCTGTAGCGGTTCATACAACACATATCCTTACCAAATTTCGTTACTGTAGCATTTATAGTTTCCGAGTAAATCGGCTGTGACAGACGGACAGACGGACAGACGGACATGACGAATCTATAAGGGTTCCGTTTTTGCCATTTTGGCTATGGAACCCTAAAAACCTTTGTGCAGACAAATATGCGCCAAAAATGTATGGAAACATACTTACATTATTGGCGCTTTTTTTGAACACTTCATAAAGGGGGTTTTTAATCATGGCTTGATACTTCTACAACCGCAAAATTTTAGTATCTGACGATAAACTTGGACATTAATTGGACCTTATCCTGTCAATATTTTGAAAATCTATTTGAAATCAGTGTGTTTAATAGTATTTTCTATGAAAAATTATACCCGACCCATATTCGTTGACCGTGAGTGTAGATTACAATAACATGAGGAAAAAAAAATTTTATGACGGTTTATGGTCAATATAAACTGTTACATTTTTTAATAGTTTTTTTTTATTAATTCAATCTTTTTAAATAATAAAAAACGTCAATTTCCAATTGCTAATATTTTCAATAAATATTCCTTCATTCATTTTGAAAGAAGCCAAGTGTAAAAACGAAGGAAATTTTGAAATTGAGTAGCTTGGATGGGGATGGAGAATACAAAAGCGGAATAAAGCTCCTTTTCAAAGTGTTCGCAATCAGCTTGTGCTTGTCCGATGCAATGTTCATTGCAGAGAGAAAACAAAAAGCCATTCTGATTTCGGGCAAGGCTGGGAACAAATGGTCCGAAATATACTAAAATGAAACACTGTTACCGACGTTCACATTTTCTTTACGCAGTCAAAGTCATAATTTTATATTTAACTACCAATTAATATTTTCACCCACGATTTTGTACCGTTTGGCGTAGAAACTTTAGGTTCATGGGGCCCCAGCGCACGCAAATTGTTTGCTGAGATCGCGAAACGTCTGGTTGACGTAAGGACCGAAGAGCTGGCGACTTCCTCGCACAACGCAGTATTGCGATACAGCGAGGAAATGCCGCCAGCATCCTCGGTACAATGCCGCAAGGGCCAATCTTAGATATAGGTTAGGTTAAGTAGATTAGTTAGATTTGACCTAGGCATGTACATAAATTGTAGTTTTATTTTATTAATATTGGATTAACGAAAATATCAAGAGGTAATAAGTTCCCTCTGAATTGGAAGGTTAAGTTTATCCATTTGTAAATCTAGTCATGCCAAAATAATAGCAACACCTAGTGTATATTAAGCAGAATACATACACATAGAAAGGAATTTACGTACAATGTAATACTGCGGCAAACTCATAAGCATACTCTGGTTTCCTACAGTATACGATAACTTTTCCTTTAAAATTAACTCTTACAAATAATCTTGGCAAACAATCCACTTCGCAGCAGTCAACGACCCCAACGGCACACTTTGGACATGAATGGAGCTGCATATCTAAGCCTCTAAGGCTGCGGTATCGTGGCTTATCAAGGCTGTTAAGAATTAACGGGACCACTGAGACTAGTCAAGTGACAGCTGCCAATAGGGTCTACACCGACCGCGTCGTGTGCCCGATTCCACGATTTGGTATTCGGGAGTCTCTGACGTACTGGTAATGTGAACGCTGCCTTACTGCTAACGTAGAGTAATAAAAATTCGTAATATTAAAATATTATCGAACCGGGTTACTCACATATTTAAGTCGATGATTGCTCGACATGTTTTGACCCATTAAGAGGGTCCTCGTCCGGAACACCCTAGGCTAACCCGTGACCCGTGACGTGAGTAACCCGGTTCGATAATATTTTAATATTTTCGAGTCTCACGTTAGTTATAATTCTAAAAATTCGTAAGTGTCTATTACAGTAATTTGTTACGATACTATATTATATTGGTTATTACTGAATCAGCACTTATCTTCATCATCATCGTCATCATCATCATCAGCCTATGATAATCCACTGCTGGACGTAGGCCTCTCCTATTAACTATGCGCATAGACGCATTAGGAGGTAAATGCCCATAATCGCCACGCTGGGCAAGCGGATTGGCGATCGCAGTAATGTGTCCACTATGATGACGCTGCTGTCCATCAACGATCTTTTATTAAATAATGGTAAGTGACACTTCAATCCCTTAGTCGACTCTTACTCTTACTTACCGCACTTATCTTACAGCTCCATAACTACATTTTATATGCTTCAGAATTATTATCAAAACTCGCATGCTAGTCATTTTCTTTCATTTATACTTCGCGAACCACACGGAATTCATAAAAAAATATTCGATATTGCGTTCGTTTTTGAAGAACTTGATGGAAAATAAAAACATACAGTATTTATTTCCAACAAAAAGTAAATGTTAAAATGTCCTAAAGTTAAAACTTAGGTAACGTGGGGTAAAATGAAATGGATTTTTAATGGGGTGAGACAAAAAGGCGTCCTTGTGGCACAGCGTCTGCTGGTAGCATTTTGTGTTACCCCATAAAAAAACTGTTTCATCTTACCCCACATTACCTTATATCTTTCTGATAAATGGTGATTTTGATGAAATCGTAAATCATAGTTATCTAAGGGAGTTGACACTCTCATTTCAGCCGTTTTCTCCCTCTTACCTTACAGAAAAGATGTGACACACTGCAACCTTGCTCCCTTATTCATAAACTTCTGCTAACTTAACAAGCCGCTAATAATTGTTTGTCCCTTTTGCTCTTATGGACACATTATTAAGACCGAAAGGGACAAACAATTATTAGCCGTTTGTTAAGTTAGCAGACGTTTATGAATAAGGGGGTTGGAGTGCTACTCGGTGGGCGGTAACCCGACTGTCAACTTTTTACGCGCAAGTAGGCTCGACCGTTCGAGGACCGACTGCTGATCCTTCTGCGAAATCCAACGGTGCCACAGATTTTTCTCACTACTCGCCCTTCTTCACATTCTAATCAAAGTCTATTTTCTTAGTTTAATTAGATTCCAAGATATCGATGTCTGTAACGGGGCAGTGTTTCTTGTTGACACAATTTCGAAGAACATATTTTAACTTATTATTCATAATATCTTTTTAAAGTACAGTAGCCGTACCATGATTTGGAATGTAAAGGATACGTTAGGTTTTACTCGATACGTAGGTAATGCATTCTATCGCGCTCGCATTGGCATAGCCAACATGTCAAGCGCTTTTGCTTTAGGTATCGAGTAAAACCTAACGTTACCGTCAACCTAACAAAGTCATGGACAGGCCAAGCCTAAAGGGCCTACGGATGCATTTCAGTTGTGTGTCACATTACGTGCCGATGCTTTAAAACTGGAGTATTCATTATGTCGACCGCAAAAGGTTCAAAAGGGTTAAAAAGAACCGAATTACAAACAAAATCTACACAGTCAAAAGGCTTGATTAAAACGAAAATCACGATTGGTTCCATTGTGATTACAAGTTAGTCATACAAAGTATATGGTAAATTCGTGATTCAAAAATTGTGACGTACAATTTTGTTTTCATAAAAGTCTCTAATTATGTACAATTTTTTTGCAATTTTATCGATTTTTTTTGAGTACTTTATTCAGCAACAAGTGTAGGTACAGCAAAATGAGTAGGTATATCGTTTTTTATTTTTTTTTCCCGCCCATGTGTCCATGTGTGGAAGGGTCACATCACGTACACAGCGTTCTTAAGATGAAGATTTAGAGCTTTGAATGTTATTACTATTAGCTCTTTTACAAACAATCCAGCTACATTATGTTTCTGAATTCGCAATGTTAGAGGGTAACGTACTATATGATTGTTGAATCAGTTACTTACGCTATAGTTCGTTTTTTAGCATTAGAGAGAGATGCCGCGAGTACGTCGCGATTAAATCGCATGTGTAGGAAATCGCAAATTAAGAAAATCGCAAGTGTAATAAGGCCCTAACGGTCAGTAGCGTATACTAGTTCTGTCACTCTTTCTTATTAGCGCGACAAAGAAAGACTTTCGTTCACGATTGACGATTGAGCGTCAGCGATGGGCAGCTTGGCTGCGCAACCTGATCATTCCCAAAAGACCCGTATTGAATGAACAGTCAGTTAACTGTGTTGGCGATGGTACGATCTAACGTAATTCAATAGGTTAGTTAATTGAGGCGCCGCTCTTAATGAAAGCTTAATATCGATCTGATCCCTTATTTAGGTTCGGCATTGACAGACCACTCTGATGTTGGCAAACTAAAAAAGGAGCTAGGTATTTCCAATAATGTAGCGTTTTTATTATCGAAATTGCTACATGTATTAAGGATGAACCAATCAATAATAATAAAAGAAAATATTTTGAGGATATCTGGCTCACGAGAACAGCTCAAAAAGTATGTTAACGATTTTGATTCTTTTGCCTCGGACACACGTTCCAAAATGTAAACATAATATACTTAGACCATACAACTGTCACTGCGACTTTGTATGTCCTCGCTTTGCGTGGTATTACAGATTTTATCCCGTTTCATTATCGGAACTACGTGCAAGTCTGATGACGTTGCACCCGTCCATGTACAGATGTATGTCATTCTGTTCACGTGACTTTTCGTACAAGGTGGTATTTTTTATTATTATAATAGTGAAAATGTAATTGTAATAGCTTAGCTAATTAGGTATGTAAAATAACTTTGCAATCGTCCCTGAATACATTTTATATAACAGAGGCCCGTTTCTGAAAAGCTTGTAACTTGTAATGTACAAGTGTAAGTATCTTTTTAACATCATTCATAAGATAGGGGCCTATTTCTCGAAAGCTTGTAACTTGTTATCTAATTAACTGTGTTAAAAAGATACTTCGACTTGTATTACAAGTTACAAGCGTTCGAGAAACGGGCCCAAGGACTTCTGTTTGTATTACAAGTTACAAACTTTCGAGAAATGGGCTCCATGTTTGTTTAGATTGTTCGCCATTATAAAAAGGAAGTATGAATAAAATAACACATTGTTAAGTAAGTAAGTTTTAATTATAGTGAATTTATTACAATATAGAGTGTATGAAGTAGTCTATCTTGTTACATTTCAGTTTCCGCCTGACCGCTATAAGCCAAATGAGTTCAGTTCGGATGGATAATGAGACCCGAACATTGTGGGATATAATCTCATTATACATCAGTGTATATCTTTATAACTAAGGGATCGACGGATAATCAGCTTAGTTACATAATTCGAAACGTGACCCATAAACAGCGAAGTATTATTGTATAATTATATGACTATAACCAGAGATGAATATTTTTCATAGTTACTACACGTAATTTTAAAGTATTTATACTAATTTTGACGCTGATAGAGAGTATTAGTGTACCTATATCCAAACAAAACTACGTATAAATAAATATTTTTATTAATGTGTGATTTATATCCTAAAGGACATTGAATATTAAAAACGTGTAGGTACATAATATATATCTATGATTAATATCACTATTTTATAATTAAGTATTAGCATAGTATTAGTATATCACTATTTTATAATTAGTATTAGTATATCATCGTATCATACAATTTTAAATGGTATTTTTCCTATACCTGTAGCGAACATTCATGAAAATGGACCAGTAAAAAATGTATAGTGTATAATCTTTTCCAGTGTAGCTTAATAAAATCATAACTTAAATTAATGCCCGCCTGTATTAAATACATGATTCATATCAGTACACTATAATTGATAAATACTAAACATTGATAAAACGAGAATCAACGATTCTTATGTCAAGAGCTACCAACGTTTTGTGGGTTAGTTGCACAGATACCTACGAAGTACGAGTAAAGAGTCATCACAGCTAATGGACAGATTGGACAAAGCAGGAATGTGGAGTGAGCTACCTAACTAGTGGTCTCACTTTGAAACGCTATGAGAGACTATGGCACGGGCCTACTACCGCGAAAATCGAAATTCGGTAATTTCGAGGATTTTTCTCTGTCACTCAAACGAAGGCGTCATTAGAGTGAGAGAGACAAATCCTCGAAATTTACGAATTTCGTTTTTGGCGGTAGGGCCGCTAACAAAAGATACGCACTCCCCTATACAAAATGGGTATTTACTCCGAAAAATATTTACCTCTAAAATCAACAAAACTTTGTTACTGTGCTCGTCCGCTATGAAGTCAATTCTGACAGCTGTCATCAGTACATTATGTGTCAAAAAATGACGTTCGTGACAGATAATGTATCGAGCTGGCAGGATTGACTTCTCTGCTGCTGAGCACCGTAGTAGGTAGTAATTGCAAATGCGAGTGACAATTGACAATAAAATTACAATATTTAACTTTACGAAGAGTCCGATGTTGATATGATAATTTATAAAAAAAAAATACTTTGGGATTGAGCATTTTTTTAGTATAAGTATAAGACATAGTTCACAACGTCCAAGGTGAAAATTACAATGTTACAAAAATAGTTTCATTCGTTCCAAAAACCTTGAGCTTCTTTTAAATTGAACAAAAAAGTGTGACAAAAATATACACTGAATAAACTCTCTGGCACTTTATTTGACAATATCATTGACCCATTTAATGTCTATAAGGAAGCAATATTCAACATAAATATGCTAAAAATGCGCGCGAGGAAAGTTTCCATGGCTTTTCTTTTGTCGGAAAGTTATGCGGATGATAAATTATGTGGCAGCCCTCGTTTCAAACACATGCAGATGCGCTGAGGATCGCTTTGACAATAGAAACGATTCTTTGCCAAATGCAAGTAGTATCAGTACCGTACTATGGGTTTGGCTTGTATCTTATTATTAACACGCTTTTATTAGTTTCACTATGTAAGAAAATCTTGGTATCTTAATTTGGCCCCACTTTCCGGACTTCGATTAGGATGATTTTTTTCACACGCTCTGAGTTCTGATGACAATACATGACTAGATAAGAAAAGTCATTACAAATCCAATATGGCGGCCTCCCCACGATGGCGGACTGGTAGGCGTGTTTTTAGTTTTTTTTACTTATTTTTTGTGCATTCCGCTCGTATTTACTTTTTGTAATAACGTCCACTGATGTACACTTAGGAGTACCTATTGGTACGAGTATTTGTGCTAAGCATAGGTATGCTTCACTTCTTTTTTTTGTGAAGTGAATACCGCTCCCCAAATAACGTTCATTTTGAGGCTTGAAGGGCCTCTGATGACCCTAAAGAAGTCTTATAACTTGTGTTTATTTTGAGAAACTGAGTTGGTTTATTGTATACACTAGCGACCCGCCCCAGGTTTGCACAGGTACAATACTGATACTAAGACATTCATCTTGAATCACTCTATCTTTTTAAAAAATCGCATAAAAGTCCGTTGCGTAATTTTAAGGATTTACGCTTACATAGGGATATAATGTAGGGACGGAAAAAGCAACTTGGTTTATACTATGTAGTGATAACGCAATAAACCTGTCGATACTTTGTGAGTATCCAGTTTTTAGGCTCGAAATTAGCGTTTTGTATAAAAATAATGCCGCGGACACGACATTGGTCTAAGGCGACCCGCTTAGCGGAAAACCGTACGTGCGAGAGGGAACTAGTACCCATATCGGCATCCCGCTCCAACTCATGGATCGCTCGCCGCTGGTCGCCTTAGACCAATGTCGTGGCCGGGCCTTAAAAGAGGAAAAGTTAGTTACGTAGCCCGATACGACAATACAAACCTTAAAGAAAACAGCATACTATCATCTGAAAAGCAAAGCACTTATGACCCCCCCTTGTGGTGTTGCAAGTGTTTTGTAGTCGCTTACCATCAAGTTATTCGTCTGCTCGTTTGCCTAGTATTAAAAAAAACCTGGACGTTATCATTTACGATGCGTAATATTTTCTTCGGTTACCGCGAGGATTACTCATGAAATAAAACTATGAAAACGGATAAACTCGCGTATATTAACTAATATACGCGACCACCGCATGGTCATCCGCAGACCACGAACCCTGTAAAGTGTTCTCGAACACTTTACAGGGTTCGTGGTCTGCGGATGACCATGCGGTGGTCGCGTATATTAGTTAATATACGCGAGTTTATCCGTTTTCATAGTTTTATTTACGATGCGATAAACTTATGGTAGGGAAACTGATCTTGTTTGGGTTTGATCGTGCGTGCATAATTCTGCCGCGTGAAGCATACAAGCAAAACATCTACCTACCTGATTCGAATTGAATCAGGTACCTACCTGATGTTTCCGTCATCATCATTATTCCAGCCATAAGACGTCCACTTCTGAACATAGATAGGCCTATGCTTTGATAATGATAACACAGATTTCCAGCGTCTCCCTGCGATCTTCATAAGGTCGTCTATCCATCTTGCGGGTAGATGTGGACGTATTTAACCGTACATGAAGAGGCCACGGAAAGAACATGTCTAGTCAATTCAAATTACAGAAGGAAAAACCACTTTACTTTTAACAGAATAAGGTGTGAATTTGCCCTGATTTTTTTAAGCACTGGACATGTTTTTTCCGTGGACCCTTCACATAGCAGCAATTGAACATTTCGGGGATTCACACAATTCACAGCCCTGGTTACAAGCAATATTTTTTATTGCAGTTGCAATACAATATACGTATGCGGTCTTCCATTTGTGCCGGACAAAATAAAATTAAGCCGGAATGTTGTGCGCAGAGCTTTTTGTCCGAATTTAAGTTAATGCAAGCTTTAAATTTAAATGCCAACGTTTTCGGAGTAAACAATTTGAATGATTGCAATGCTTACTGGTATTTGTATAGGGTATTATGGATGTGTCAATGTGTTCAATTAAATAAAGTTGCTTAACAATAAATAAATAATATTTTTCTAAAATCGGTACTGTATACAGTATGTATCACATAGTAGAGCAAAGAAAGAAACCTGTGAATTTATAAGTCATACTGACCAACTTTTACTACCGGGCCAACGCCGAAATCGCGAGAATAGATTTGACTGTGTCATAACAAAACGGCAGCATCCCACCGGCCGGAATGTATTTATATGAAACGGCCAATTTTTTGTTCGCGATTTCGGCGTTGGCCCGTCAGTATGAATAATACCTTCACAGGTTTCTTTCTTTGCTCTACTACGTGATACATACTGTATAGTACGCACTAATTTATAAAATTATGTACCTACATCTAAATATTAGGTTCAATGAAAAAATACCGAAATTAGGTAAATTTTGGTAGTTTTTCGCGGTAGGTCTGTTGATGCATGGAGGAACTGTATTTTCGTCACGATCCTTAGTCAAGAAAATATTATAATTATGTTCAAAAAATATTATTTATAGGTGATCAACTTTTCATTAGCATAATAATATATGGTTTAATATGGTTCCAACACTTTTATATGCTTCTACCGAATAATACCACTGTAAGCAAAGATAGTATTTTAAAATTGCCCACGATTCATGATTATGAGAAAAATGTGAACTAGGGAGGCAGGTGTGAATGGCCATTATGTCCAGTAGACATATAAATTTACTGTTATTGGACACTTAATATATATGGACACATATAACGTCGGCGCCGAGCGGTCAGACACAATATATTATTATCTCCGTGAGATCTCAACATATGCTGAAAGTTGTGATCTAGGTAGTTAAATAAATATTTTAATAGTGATAAGTATATAAAACAAGGATTAAGTAGCTACTTACATCTCCCTAAGTGAGAGAGAGAGAGAGAGAAAGAATAATATCTCCGTATTGTGCCAACGTTCTATTTTTAATTTGAGTATAAATAACTACTGTTTGCAATGAATACTTAAATTTTTAACATTTGTTGACACATTTGGTCACGTCTGTCGGCTATAGTTTTTTTTTTTAGTATTAGAGAGAACATAAAAGCAGGAAGCACGAGGTCTTTTATTTACGAGTTCTCATGTCTCAACTGTCAAACTATCTTAAATAGCAAAAAATAGTAATAAAAAAGAGTCGATAGAAAAAAAAAAAATATTTTTCTCGAGTATCGATAAAAAAATGAATATAGGCTTCTTCCGTTCTTGTTTTGATGAAAATTCCTTAACATTTAATATTTATTTGTCTCATTTGTTTACAGACGGATTATATGTAATTAAGTTATAAATATCGATATGGAATAATAGTTTTATAGCATAATGTATACGTAATAATACCGAGGTATGTTTGTGGAAATACTAAAATGGCCACAATAAATACACCTACTGTATTAATTTTACATTCAAAACAGAAATTACAAATTACTCAGTCGTTTTGATTCGATTTCGGTGATTGGGCAAATCATATAATTTTATTGCGTAGCTCAATAATTATTAATAACCATTTAATTTGTTTCAGATAAACATAATTATATTCGTGGCGGATTAAAAGGTCAGTAAATTGACTATTTAAATTTATTAAATGTGGTGTCTAACAACTAATAATAAATGTAACAGATTGTTCAAAAACGAAGAACTACACATATGACGTGTAGGTTCATTATCGGCATATAACTGTTCAAAGCTATTCGAATTTAACTCGGGGACATTTTGACACAATTCTAACTTATCTGATACTATCTGGTAATTAATGCCTGTAATAATTTCCACGCTACGTATAAATTAAATTATGTTACTAAAAAGTTAAGTAAATACAAACCCGTATTCTAATTATTGACGAAACTATAGAAAGCTTTTTGAATTAAGTAAAATTAGAAATGAGATCCAAACAATTTATTAGGGTTCACAAATTTCACAATACAGGGAGATTTAAATAAGCGAATTATTGTATTCAGACAATAATTTACAAAGATAATTATAATGAAATGACATTTCCGTTTCATTAGCTTTGCTTTGTGTTATTTGATTTTTTTTTCTAATTTCTGTTCACAGAGAAGCTTCTATGGCCAAATTAATACGCAAGCTCGATGTCATTATTTGATTCCATTGTCGAATTAAATTTCAGTTGTACGAGTTCTTCTAAAACTTATTATTTTAACTCGGCTCCTGTTTCCGCCTCCACTTTTTGGCTGAATATAGGCAAACCGTGTAAAAGTTTGGGATTTAAAATTGAAATAAAATACGTTCAATAATTGGACGGAACACAATGCACAGGAAGCACTGAGCGTGAAGTATTACACAATACGACATGATCGGTACACAAAGGCAGCGTACGTATTGTACATCGCCATTGGCCGTCGCTTAACTCTACTGAATTTATTTATCTACCTATGTAGAAAAGATTTAAGAACAGTCGGTAAATGGGTTACTTAAGTCAAGTATATCTGTATACTTATAATCTAGCAAGAATATATTTCGTGGATCAGCACTAGATTTGCTACATGTACCTATTTCTGCAAGTCCCTTGTAAACATATCCATCCTAAAGCAATATTGAAAGCCGAATAAACAATACGCATCTTGGAATAATAACTGGTTGGTACAACAATAGAATTTGTAATATGTAACGAAAGAAGCTTTAGTGGAAATATTGGGGTGACACACATATTGTGATATATTGTTTCATACAATTTTGAGTTATTTTCTATTACATGGTGTTGGCATTTCAAACAAAACTGTTAGCTCATAATTTGAATTTATTCTGATACTCAGTAAATAATTCACAAATGAAATTTGATAAATTAAAGTTACATCACTTACGTTTTACCAAATGTGAAATGATAAAATAAAAAGTCTTAACAGGTTCAGAGAAATGTATTTTATATAATAAAAATACGTGTTTCTCCCTGGTGCGACACAGACAAAGGCATACGAATGTCCAGGGATAAATCTATTTACGGTAGATTTGAGCTGCAATCCGTTTTGCTGTCGCTGGGTAACGAACCAAGAAAGCGTCTTACGATACCCTATAAGCAGGTTTGGCTACTCGAAATTTTGAGGGTTAATCTTTGTGAATTGGAGACTGAACCGACCAGACCGGAAGATTGTTTTGATTCGCGGTTCAAAGGGCTTGTAAGGAAAGGTATTATGATTTTCTTTTTTGATGGTACCTATATTTTTGAAAGCTGATTTATTTATTCGAGCAGCTCTGAGCTCTTCAATCCAGTATTTAGATATTTTATTAGCTCTTGAAGAGGGTTGTTTCGTATTCGAAAGTCTTTCTGCATTACAATATTATTATTTAATTATATTCTCAGTGTGCGGTCTAGATGTATACCAACTCCTTTCATTAAGTAAGTTAATAACAGTTCAAATAAAACAGCGAAAATTCGTTCTAATGCATTCGTGGGACATTGAAAGGAAAAGCAAGAATTCAAATCAATAAAATACGTTCCAACTTAAACTATAATATTTATTAGCAACTTGTAATAAAAGTCCTAATTTCAAACATTTTTCTACATGGCTTTTAAAACTAAGCTTTTTTTAAACAGTTGAAAGATAGTAGGTATTGCACAATTTTATGTGATTGATTTGAAACACTGTGTATAAACTGCATCTTAAAATACAAAAAATATATTCAGCGTTTTGGAATATTTTACCCCTGACGGTGTTAAACACGAAATGCATAATTTGCAGGAGGAAAACTTTACTTATTTTTCAGTTGTCAGAATATGCTGTCATGTTTTATTACTACTACTTTTAAACAGGGAAAATTGCTTACATTTATTTAACAAACTCACCGCCTCAAAATCAAACTAGTTCGTATTTATGTTGAATTCCTAAAGCTTAGTTACATATTTCAACAGTTGAAATTACCTATAAGTTTCCTCGATTCTGAACGCCGAAGTTTATTATTGATCGCTATCGCTTAAACTTGTTTTACACAGAACAACTTATAGCACATTCATACTATTTTTGAAAGTGTGGGTGTATGTTGATTACACATTTCAAAGCTACGTCTTCATATCCTACAATCCCATTCTCCGAACATGAATTACTGTTAGAACATTAAAGTTGTAGTAGTTGTGATCTTGGGTTTTATCAGAGGACATTTAAGTATCCTGCTTTGTAAGTTATTAAAACAAATAGTGGACTAGCTGAGAAGAACTTGTTTACAAACGGCTACAAGTGTAACATCTGATCCAAAAAACTTTGCTCCTATTGGGTTATTGCGCGAAATAACAAATATAAGTTGAATTTATTAGTTGCGATAAAAAATACTTATGATTCTCGTACTGCTTAAAAATAAATCTGTGAGGTTCAAAAGATCCTTTAAGATATAAGGTGTGTAATAGTACATTACGACACAAGTGCGAAAAACATGAAATTCGAAACGAGTGTCGATGTTTTAAAACACGATCGATAGGGAGTGTCTCGTACGACGTTTTTTTTTAGAGCAGATGGCCCTCCGAAGTTTTGAACCTGACGTAAAATGACACACTTCTCGCCTAGAGCCTAAAAAAGGCACCATCTGTACTAAAAAAGCTTTTGTTCCATGTGGTAATACTGGTAATGTGTCAACAACCATCGGGATAACAATAATCAACTCAAATCTTCTTGATCAGAAATAGTCATTGAGTATACATTTAACACGAATTCATTGATTGGGTAATTGTTTTTGGCAAATATTCGAATAGGCTGTGTATAAATTATATCATCATAGGTCATTATTATAATTACATAAATTTTTTACTACCTTGACAACGATATTTCAACAGGTTACAGTATTTTATTTATACAGTTTTCTAATCTGTACAATAAAATGATACAAATAGTACACCGGCTGAATAGTGAATAGCTATAGCGTTCGAAAGATTCAAACGGTTACAAGTGCAATACACATCGGAATCAGTCATGAAGGCGCACTCTTTTGTGTCAGTGCGAATATTGTCAGCTTCTCGAGTGCCGGAGTCAGCAATACAGCGCCCTGTGGGAGACAACGCAGCAAATTGAAAACTGAACGAGTTACTGAAGATGGGTACTGCTCGAGTTGCAGCGGGTTCACCGCATTAATTATATCATTTACTAGTAGGTTTCCACTGTCAATTGTTTTTTTTGTACCACGACGCTGGCAAATGAGTATACGTAGCGTAGGTACAGCGTATTTTCTCATAAAAAACTGCTTTTTTTGTCGTTGCAAGGGAAAAGGCATTTACGCGTAGTCAACCCTACTCTACGAGAGCCCATTGGGGGTAGTATGTTAGACTCACTCCTCCAAGGAGAAGAATTTTTTTGAAGAACCATTCAACTTTTGGCGACATTGCCTTGTAGTAAAATATTGTCATTTATATCATTATAATTACTTACAGATCGGTACAATTTTTTTTTTCAATAATATTTAATTAGATCAGATGTGTGATCGAATCATTATACGTCTAATTATCTATACCTATCACATCGCAACCACATCGATTTATGACAATATAATTATAAACATATCTTGAGTAATAAATAGTACCTATAAGTACTTAATATTTATCCTACTTGATTTTGTATAAAGATGCAACACTACAACAGTGTAATCAAATACCTAATATTATGATATCATTCCTCGCTCGCTTTATCTGTCACTCATCCCTATTTGGCACCCTATAGAGGGAAATTGCGACTTTTCCATCGCAGTGTCCTGATACTGCATGCAAGTGCAGCGGATACAAGATACGTCACTTCCGTGGACGCTATATCCGATTTTCAGATAAAGATACATGACACGGACTTTATTGCTTTTATTGCGATATTCTTGTAATTATAAGATAGCAGATTCAAGTCACGTGTAACTTAAAGACAAACTATCATTGTTAAAGTATATAGCTTGGTAGATATATTTAGGTACCTTTTTACATTTGCATTTCATTGGTCCATGGATGGCAAATCAAATGAACTTTATAGGTATAGGTAATAGACCTATAAAGTTCATATGGTTTGCATATGAAGCGTTCAGCTAAGATGTATAACAATATATACCTAGATATTTTATTATTATAGGCAATTGTGCCTGTATTTCCTGACATATCTTAGTTAACTGTCGTTTTAAAGTGTATCCAAGTCCTGTAACCGTACTATGAGTAGTCAAGTAACGCTTACTTTCGCATTTACTCGAATCACGATCGTACATCTGTTACATCAGAGCAAGCGTGATCAAATTTACGTATCAACGAAACGCTAACGTAAACGTTACTTGTTCGACTACTGTATACCTACACAATAGATGTGGGCACAATCAATGAAGCCTGATTATGGAATATAAAATAATACACATATATTATGTAGTTTCCAATTTATTAAATGGGTACCTGCATAACATAACTTAGCTATTACAGCGGCTGTTAATATTATTACTGTTTACATCACTTCACAATAATTAGAAACGAAAATTAATGATTTTCTTCACCATTGTTTTCTTGTTCATCTTCCATACAATAACTTAAAAGGGACTGATTTGCTTCGGCTGATGAAATTTCATCATTTACGAATCTCCGTCTTACAAATTAATTGTTCATCCGAGAGTGCTGACCCTTGCCTTTGCTCCCTGTAAACAAATCTAAAATCGTTAATTGTTGTCTGAACTCTTTTTAAGGTTCTTTATTTAAAGGATGAACAAAAAACTAGGACTTCTGTCCGTCCACATACGCAAGTCTGTCACCAGGCTATTCTACCATAAGTAAAAATATTGAAATTTTTCATAATATGATGATTTTCTGTCACATAGAAAATACTAAAAACAAAATTATTCAATATTTATTTTGGCTCAGATACAAAAAAAGTTTTTTTTTACCGTGTTTTGCTGCAGGTCATCGTGATACCATACATAAGTAATAAGTTCGACAAAATGAATATTCATTTGTTAAAATAGATTAGTAATCCCCATGGAGCTGAATCACATTTCATTTCATATTTTAATGGTTTTAAAGCCCTAGTTTTTGACACAAACGCCTATGCTTACAAAAATAATTGAATATAATATAACTATAAAAAATCGAACGAAACATCATACACAGGTACGAGTAGGTACATGAACACCCGCCGTGTTGATTTGAAAGAACATGTACCTGCCTGTTCGATTAATCTAGTGAACTTTGATCTTTGAAAATCGAAGCAGTTGGAAAATTTCTAGGTCCCTTGACACAACCTGTACAAGCCTGCACAAAGCGACATTGCTCGCTAAAAACCTTTGGCGAATTTGCTTTATTGGGGCATGTTTGAAACTTTTACACTGTGCCAGCCTTTAGTCTGTAAAGCTGCCATCGAAACGAAATTGCAGGAAATTGAACATTTATTTTGGTAAGTTTTGAATATTCTATATATCAATGTACGAAATATCATTTGATATTCGCAAGTGCTTTACGGTGAAGGGAAACATCGTGGGGAAACCTGCATACACCTGCGAAGAAATTCAAGGGTGGATGTAAAATCCCCAACAAGTAGGTACTGGGCCAGCGTTGGGACCACGCAAAATAGGCACATTCGATGTCGAGTTGCGGAAAAATGGCCAGAATACAATACAATACAAAAAAGCATCAATGTTAGAAAAAAAAGTTGTGTGTCATGTTGTTTTATGTAAGATCAGAATAGACTATCTAACCTCTACGATTTTGACTCATATTTTAATTACTGTCGGGGGCCAATCTCGTAAATTACCATTTGTTGTTACTCTCTCGTTTCCGGCGTAATGTCACGGTCGTATGATTATAAATGTATGCGAAAAAGGCCCAATAGAAGTTTAAATATAAGGCTACAACTTACTTAAGGAGATCAATAAATTAGCTAACGTTAGCAGAACCAATTAGCGGCCGTTCATAGTAAACTCGTTAATAGCTGTACATTTTGTTAACCGGCAGTAACCAGACCAACCGCGACCGCAGGACTGTTTAGTGGTGGCTGGGTTTCCGATCATTTAGACGGATTTCGAAGGTTTTCGGTTAGCCATTGGTTCTGGTCAAAGAATTCATTTAGTCAAACCCTACTTAACGTGTGTTCTGGCTTGTTATCTTCTAGGCTCTACGAGTATATTATATAGTAGCAAATGTACGTTTGAAGGTATCATTACTTATAAAGTTATTAATGAGCCAAAACTCACTATTGACTGTTTTATTACAAAGCACAAGAGTTAACATGAGAGACAACTCAGACAACAACTTTTAATTTCGCTTCCTCGTGTTTTAATTTCATACTCGCGGGTAAAATACAACTTTGCACCCTTGTATAACAATTATCTAAGGCCATGGCTCGGCTTTGATGATGGTGCAGCACTTCCACGTATAGATTAATATTAAAAAAATATATACATACTTGTTATTCTCTGTAGCATTACTTATAACATACCTACTGCAAATAAAGTTATTGATTAATAATAAACTTAATGTAGGGTAAGACGTGTGCTACATCCTGATATATGCTGAGCAAGTATGTAGGGACAGGGTTTTTTTCCATTAGCTTTAAGTATATTTTATTCTGGGTACTTAATATCATTGTCCAAATACTATACTACTTTTAACAGTACGAGTATCACTTCATTTGCAGGCAGAATATTTAAATAAAATAGGTAGCAAAAGTGTTGCTTTCGTCTCTTAAAATGTATGCTCCAGCATATTTAAGGCAAGCACACAAGTTAAAATAGCTATTTACCTGGCAGAGGAAGGAATAATATCCGCTCTGTAAATGTTTAACGTGTTATATAGTGTACCCTAATTCAGTTTGAGAACGTAGAGTAAAACAAACTTGTAACTCTCATGCTGTGCTTTTATTGTACGTATTTTAAACTGGTGTAAAATGATATTTTGCAAACTTGCGTATTAATTAGGTACTACCAACGGTCGGCGAAGCCATCATCATTGGACACGCCTCACGCCAAAGTACAAAATCGGGTCTACCATTGCTTTCTCCAATACAGATAAATGAAATGATTATAATCTATCTGCGTTCGTATAATTATACGAACTACGACAGCGTGTGACTACTATAATTAACTATTCAGATTTAATTATTTTAGTGTTGAGCTACAATTCCATTGGCGCTTTGCGGTTATATAATGGTCATAGATACAAACAAATCGCTAGCCAGCGCTATAGTTAACCTTTAGTATGTGTTAGCGTCAAGCAATTCAAACAACTTTTAACTTTGACGGCTATTTCATAAAAGTCAAATTGCACTGGAACAGATCTGCTACTAAGCATATGAAAGTTACCTAATTGCAATCAGTTTAGAAAATATTACAATGAAGTGAAGCAAACAACTCATCATCATCAGCCTATGATAGTCCACTGCTGGACGTAGGCCTCTCCTATTAACTATGTGTTTAGACGCATTAGGAGGTAAATGCCCATAATCGCCACGCTGGGCAAGCGGATTGGCGATCGCAGTAATGTAAGCAAACAACTATTCCAAACAAAAGAATTCCCATTGTTCAAAAGACTAACATTTAGGGCACACGTGTTTAAAAAAAGAATATCCAATTTTTAGCTACTTCAGGCTAAAACATTATTGTGTACGGACGCCACACCAGCGTGTTTTAAACGAAAAAGCCTTGGCAGCGAGCCAGCCCACCGGCAATATTGCCCTCCTCGAACCAAATACCTATTACAATAAACAACAACATAGAATAGTCATGGGTATCTCGCAAACATATACCGTGAAATATTACATCTGTTGAGAACCTACTTTCTTTTTCAGTTTTCTGGGGTCCTTAAAAATTTTGCAACGTTTATTCATAATAGTACATTTCGATACAAGTGCAAAAAAAAATCATTTCGACGAGGGTGAAAGTTGGAGCCCGAGTGAAACGAGGGCGACAATCACCCGAGTTAAAAAGAAGTTTTTAACTACATGTGTATCGAACGCCTTTTTTCATAACGAGTGCCTTAAAAAGAGAAAATGACGCACGCGAAGCGTGTGCAAAGTTTACTTTTCCGCACTAGTTAGGAAAATTTCGTTTTTGGTGTTTGATTTCAAAATTAGCAGTTTCCACTTTCTACTTTTTTAAAAACTAAATTAAAATTCATGAAATAATTTGCTTACGCTCGTAGAACATTAAGGTACATAATTTCTGTGGATATTTGTAACTTTTGTGTTATTTGATACACAACCTAGTAATAATATACGGCTTCGAAAACTATTTTATTAAATGTTCAATATTCATTTCGAAGATGTATTTAGATAGGCATTTATGAGCCTACCTAACCGAAACTGTTGATTTAGGGTTCGACTGTCTGACAAGCTACCCTAAAAGTACACTATAGTACCTACAAAAATTATAAAGTTTTATTTAAATTAGGAATTTTAATTTTTAAAGCTTGCTGAAATACATAACATAAACGCGAAATGTTGTTCGAGAATTAAGTATTTTTCCCATCTTTTATTCATTCTGTACTTGTAATCTTTTTTTTTTGGGTTATAAATAAGCTTTATTCTTTAACTGCAATCCAATCCTACTTAATCGCCAATAGACCGCAAGGTGTTAACGGGTTTCGGGCAGTCATTATCCTTCCATATTGATTGTGATATGAATTGACCGACTTCAAATAAACAAGAAGTTTGTTATTTTTTTGTGTAGGTAAATTAATATCCGCTTGCCCAGCGTGGCGATTATGGGCATTTACCTCCTAATTTGTCTATAAGCATAGTTAATAGGAGAGGCCTATGTCCAGCAGTGGACTATTCATAGGCTGATGATGTGTGATATATGAAATTAATATTGCTTTATATACGTACGTTATTTTTATGGCTAATTGCTTGCATAATAATCAGAGATCGTACCCCACGGTAAGCTCAATTAAGGCTTGTGATGTGGGTACCAAGCGACGATATATATAATAGATATATACATATAGATACCTAAATACATAGACAGCCAGGACCAAGGAACAAATATTTGTGATAAATAAATACACAAATAATGCCCTCGCCGGGATGCGAACCCGGAACCTCCAGCTTCGTAGGCAGGGTCACTACCAACTGGGCTACGGAGGCTGACGAGGCTGATGATTTAATGAATAATTTCTTGTATTTATATTTAGATGCTTTAAGGTGACTATTTATAAAGGTTTTCATAGTTACCGTTGTCAAATAGGTAATTTTTGATTAAATTATTCAATCAACTTTGGAGTAATGTCCATATTGTTGCGAACAAAGACGCACATTTGTCCGATCTCTGATAATAATATGATGCTAGTGGTCCTGGATTCCAATAAGAGTAGGCTTGAATCAGCGGACATTAAAAAAATACTTGGTCATTGAGATTTTATAGTGTGTTTTATTAAATACCTACTTATCTTTACTCATTTCGGTTATAAAATATACTAATTTAATACACCAAACTGTAATAATACCTACTTGTGATGTTAAAGAAGTACACTTTGACGGTTATTTTTGCGCCTCCGTAGCCTATAAAGTCGGTGGTTGCTCTGCAAAGTGCTTGTTTTGAAATTCGAATAAAGGCATTTACATATTATGTGTCTTTATGACAATTCCACACTTATTTCTAAATCATAGTCGTTTACGATGTAGGTACCTAATTATATTTATCGCCACCTAATGCAACTCAAGCCATATTGAGTTTACAGCGAAAATGATTCGATTTGTGTGTGATGTTTTATTAATTAAAATGACATCTATCTACAAGTAAATTCGTTCAGCAAATGGAACAACAATTAGAACTCTGATAGCAACTTATATGTACACTTACTGTTAGTTTTGTACCGTTTGCGTCAGCCGAAGCCGTCTTCGGGCAATATCAAAGCATCGGTATTTCGGCAAACAGACTAAAGTGATTGGTGGCCATGACCACAAAGCGATCGAAGCTTATACGCAAAACAACGAAATACAATATTTCACTGTTGATACTAGCGCTAATAGAATCGATACTTATCCAATATTTTGATTTGTGATGTTACATGGCATCGTCTCAATAGCCGACAAATAATGATGCCCAGTTTAAGTAGGAACTTGTTTTCCATAGGTAAAACTATCGCACAGTAAAATTACAGTACAGTACAGTCATACATATACTATGTAGTAGGAAAACTAGTTTTTATCATGGTTATTTTACAATCAGTCTCCCAGGAAACATTTTATTTCTTTCATTGGTTGCCGCATTATTATAATTGATTACTATTTGTAAAATAATAATTAAGTACTATGAAGAAATAAACAAGTATTTGCCTATTAATTTGCTGGTAGTAGGACCTCATCTCCACCGTCTTAACCGTTAACCTGCCGCTAAATAGCAGTGTTTGCACTGCTGTGTTTGGGTTTGGGAGTAAGATAGCCGGTGTAATTACTGGCATAGATAGAAGCAAACCATCTAAGTCCTCAGGCAAGACAGCGCATAGGTGATTTTTGATCACTATGTCCATGGGCCTCAGTTCCTGCTTTCCATCAGGTGGGCCGAGAGCTCAGGATGCTTAGCCAAGTTGCCAATCGCTAGCGCTTGGTAGCGTATCGTAGTTTTCCCTCTCTGTCACTCTTTCATATTAGTGCGACAAAGACAGCTAGCTAGCTAACCTTTCGTTTACGATTGACGATTAAGTGCTAGCGATTGGCAACTTGTCTAAGCACCCAGTTGTCTGCCTTCGCTACATAATAAAAAAAATCGTAACAACAAAATTTAATTGTACCAAATGATATGTGTAGACATATCATTAGATCGTTCCACGTATAGAATAAAATTTACTATTGTCATTAAAATTATTGATTTTGTAAAACGATCTCAATCGTTCATGCAATTTATTATCTTCACGTAGTTCATCTGATTCTATTAAATTGTAGGTATTGCACAAAGGTTGGAGGTACCTCAATAATAATCGTATTTTTATATTCATAATTCAATAAATTGTGTCTATCAATGTCAATTCTCGACGTTCTTAAAATAAAATTAAGTTGTATCAACAGTGAACCATATAAAATAATCTCGTGTAAAAGTTTAGAAAAAGATGTACTGTCAATGTTAAAATAATAATTTAATAAAATTCGTTATAGTTGATGGGAAACAAGGTTTCAGTACACTAGAGTATCTTGTGTTTCGTATTGTGTTCTGCGGTATAGGGTGCTCTAGGTTTTTGAATCAGGGTAATAAAAATCAATAGAATAAAGGGTGAAAATGTCAAGATTATATTACAAGTTTATGGTTTATTTATAATTGATTTACGATAGACGTAGCAATAATGATGTACAATATAGAGGAAATAAATAGAAATAAAATTTTGCCTGTCATGAATGCCTTTTCAACCAGGACAATGTTTCCGCAGTGTAAAATTCACAGGCGTTTCAATTTCAACTGAAGTTACTTCAGATTCAATTCAACCAGACAACAGAGCATGCAGCATTGCATACGTTTCTTGTGTACAGTCACGTCTTATAATATGTATACATATCGGAACGTATGTCAAGGACATAAGGATCAAAATCGTATACATATTATTAGAGCCGACCGTACCTTACACACAGCAGGTACTTCGAACAAAGTAATTTCAAACATCCCGGTTATTCCGGCTGAGCTGACTCCTACAAATACCCAATCCGCAAAACAAATCATTTTTCTTAATAAACAATAGCTACAAGTTATTTCATTTCAACCCAATAGATACTTAAATAAATAGACAACCACGACCAAGGATCGATATTTGTGATAGTATGTAAAATATACACATAATGCTATCGTCGGGATTCGAACCTGGAACATTCAGCTTCGTAGGCAGGTAGTAGGTAGGTTGGTAGTAGACTGCGGATGCTGACAAATAAATAGAATAGAGGTTGTAACAAAATTAGGAATGATCCGATCAACGACAATGAGGAATATTCTGTTGGGGAAAACATAGAGGAATAAATGTAGGTAACTATTTAGAATTTTTAGCACGTCATTGGTCGTCCTGCATGCCTAGCCAAGACGCCATTCTCACAATTGTACCTATAACTACGATAAGCGATATGTATATGTATTTTGTTTCGTCAGCCTCTGTAGCCTAGTTGGTAGTGACCCTGCCTACGAAGCTGGAGGTTCCGGGTTCGAATCCCGGCGAGGGCATTCTTTGTGTATTTATTTATCACAAATGTTTGTTCCTTGGTCATGGTTGTATATGTATCTAAGTATCTATACGTATCTATCTATTATATATATCGTCGCCTGGTACCCACAACACAAGCCTTAATTGAGCTTACCGTGGGACTAGGTTGATTTGTGTAAGATGTCCCAAGATATTTATTTATTTATTTTTATTTATTGTATTGTATTGTGGCTGCTTTCCGCAACAACTCTACACCAAACGTGCCCATTTTGCGTTGCCCCAATGCTTGGCCCACTGACTTCTCATACACCCTTGAATTTATTCGCAGATATATACAGGTTTCCTCACGAAGTTGTTACGTAAAACACTTATGAATATCAAATTATATTCCATACAAGTTTTTGAAAATCACGTCGTCGTCTTTGGTACGAGCCGGCAACTCTTCCCGGGGGCGTCGGAAGAGTCGACTAGGGGATTGAAGTGTCACTGACCATACATTCACTGAAGATTGATGATGGGCAGCTGCGTCATCATAGTTGGCTCACTACTGCGATCGCCAATTCGCTTCCCGGCGTGGTGATTCTGGGCATTACCTCCTGATGCGACTATACGCGTAGGTAATAAGAGAGGTATATGTAACAGTGGACTGAAAAAGGTTTATGATGTGAATAATCTTATTGTCATTCCAATGATTAAGTGACAAAATATTCGCAGCACCCAGAACTCCTGTAAATGGAGTGTGAAACTTTGAAGTACCTGCTTACTCCTTAAAAGTAATTTAGCACCGCTTCTTTCTTGAAAATGTAAATGGCTATTACAAAAGTTTCTTTTAAATATGTCGTCAGTCTTCTTTAGTTTGCCTCGGTAACAGCATCAAGCAGTGATAGGTAGAAAACATTTACTTTGGCGTTTTGAGTACTTGATGATGCCTGAAATAAAAGCTCACTTACAAAATGTAATAATAATATATTTCGTAGAACCTCCAATCTTTAGACTGTTAAATTATAAAATGTATATTTGATCTGTGTATACTGTATCTATAAGATTAGTAGAACTTATAAATGGACTTTTTTTATTTAATTACATATTTTTTCCTTTGTACGTAAAATCGTATCAGAAAGTGTCACCTATCTATGAGAATATTTTTGCTCAATCAGATATTGATGATCTTTGAAGAAAAATGTTCAATGATTGAACGAACTGACATCTACTCAACTAAGATAAAAAAATAGAATAAATAATTATTTTCGGACATACTACACAAATCAACGTAGTCCCTCGGTAAGCTCAATTAAAGCTTATGACGTGGGTACCAAGCGACGATATATAAACATATACGAGTATAATGGATATTTTCATATAGATACTTAAATAGATAGACAGCCACGACCACGGAGCAAATAGTTGTGATAAATAAATACACAAATAATGCCCTAGCCGGTATTCGAACCTGGAACCTCCAGCTTCGTAGGCAAGGTCACTACCAACTATATTACGAAGGTTAACAAAATAATATAAATAAATTAGATTATACAAATTAAGACTAAACATGCACAAAAGCCGTCAACAGTTAAACCTCAGCCCCGTTTGCTCATAGTAAAA
The DNA here is from genome assembly GCA_025490895.1 of Thaumatotibia leucotreta. Lineage (NCBI taxonomy): Eukaryota > Metazoa > Arthropoda > Insecta > Lepidoptera > Tortricidae > Thaumatotibia > Thaumatotibia leucotreta. The sequence goes on along the minus strand of JALPQI010007150.1, from coordinate 21,999 downwards.
CACCTATTCAAAATGTCGCCGGAACCACTCCAGCTAGCTTAGCTCTAAACTAGGGTGTCCAAGCAATTTCCAGAGAGCCGAGACTAGAGTGCCGTGTTATCACACTACTTACGGGGTCGGGATTCTGAATTCCTTCCACGGAATAAGGAATAAGGAAGCAGAATACTGTTTACTTGGTTTAGGTGTCGGGGTAGATTCAGTGAGTCCCGCGGAGTACATAAAGTTATTAACCGGCTTTATAAATGGAGCTAATTCTTTGTTCTCTTGCAGAATTACACGATTTGAGTACTGTTAAACTATAAGATACCGAGTTTCTATGAAAAACAGCACAGAAGCTAACTGAAGTAGGTATAATAGGAGAGCCTGGATCGAGCCCGAATGAGGCCTAACGTGTCATCCTTAAGCCTGACGCCTAGATGGAGATTCGATCATGGAAAATTCGTTCCCTTCGACCAACTGGATCATCGTTCGGTGACCTTTATTATAAACTGTGCGCCATCCTTTTAGTATCCTAAAGAAAACCGACCAAGAGCATGTCGACCTATACTCAGTGTAAGGTTCCGTAGTTATTCAAAAATGGCTGGGCCAATTATGTTCGAAATAGTTTTATTTTAAAGTGTTATGTAGCCCACTAATCATGTTTTTTTTTTCATATTTCTTGGACCTTCGATCAAAAGTTAGAAGGAGGGCACAATTTTTTTTTCTTCTGGAGCGATTTTCTCCGAAAATATTGACTTTAGAAAAAAAACTTTCACTATTCACACTAAACGGGTGGAGTCAGTGCGTTTTCATATTTGTACAGTATCCATCAGATATAACGGAGCTACCACAGTGCTCAAAAATATCTGAACATGCACTATAACGCTATTATAATAGAGCCAGCTCAGATAATTATCTGTGAACACCCTGACCGCTTCGATATAACTGCTGGCGACTGTACAGTCGTATGGTCGGTTCCTCGCGGAATCGGACTTCTTTAATGAGACTCCATCGTCTCCGTTATACCTATATAATGTACAGTTGGGCTCTAAATTGCATGGACGATTTATGAATGAATTAATTCATAAATCGTCCATGCAATTCTGAACGCCACTGTACAGAAACATGAAATTTGAAGTATGCGCCGACGCGACCTATCCCTTCGGTGGCGAATGTGGCTATCGTTCATACAATCATCATTTCTCACTTGCTAAATAATACACTGGCGAGTAGGTTTCTAACTAAACAAATCAACACAAACATATCGCACAAAACTCGTTGATTTGAAAAACCACGAAAAACCGAATATGAAAATGAGTCGGTAAGTGCCTTGGGCGCCTGCAAACTTTGATGAGCTTCTGCGTCATTTACATTCATAGACTTTGGGGTGGCGTCTGGATTGTTTACTTCAGTTCTAGATAAATAGGTACCATAATCAAACATTCGTTTCAAGAAATATTGTCTTGTAATTTCTTAGATAAACGCTTCCAACCAAATACTAAATCGGACTATTATCGACGCTCCTCTCCGAAGACTGTGCATTAGATGATTGATTTGCTTAATCCAGGAACAACTATTTATTGATATGTTTTGATTTATACTTTCACGATTATCAATTATATTTTAATGGGACTTAATCGATTACTTACGTTACAATTTATTCTGATGTTTCGGGCATGACTTTACACCCTTGGTTACAAGTAGATGGGCAATAAAATGTAATGACATGTTCCTACCTTCTACATCATACCGTTGTACAAGTCCCGTTTATTAAAACAATTTTAACGGGTAATCAGATATAACGGATCGTATTGATTAGATAAATTAAACTACAAATACAAAGTAGTTATATTTCATGAATAGGTAACTATCGCGGTTACCGAGGGAAATCTTTTTTATTCATATACTGGAGTGACTTAGTTATTTTGAAATCTTAGAAGTGGACTAAATAAATAAAACAACAAGAAGTCCTTTAATTATCTCACTCCCTTTGTTCCAAGTTATAATTTGAACAGCAAAGTTTTGAGGCAAAGTTGACCGGGCATCAATTAAAAGAAATAACTTTTACTTATCTAATTCCGACGTAAAATTATTTACAGACACAATTACGTAAATCGTTATTTTGACGTAACAAAAACTGTAAACAACAAAAATCACGGAACACTGAAATGTTACAAGCTAAATACGAATTTATGTAACTTTCAAGTGCCTACTTAGCTTACGATATTTATTATTCCAAGAAGTATAATGTGAGGATTACTACCATTAATAAATAATAAAACCGAAAAAATGTGTAAGTATTCATGAGTTATATAATGTTATATACATGTATGTACGCGAGTGTAAAATTAACGTATAACCCTTTTTTGGCAATAATGCACATAATAATGTTTCGACCCACTTGTTGTACTTTTTAAAGACACATTTTTTTCTGTACACAACAGCTAGAATGCTAGAATGCACGATTTTTTTTTAATTTGCCAAGAAAAGGGATAACCTAAGTATCGTTTTTGTGTATATCCGGATATACTGACATCATAGCGACCGTAAAGGTAGCAGCAGCATTATTTTTTTACAAAAACTACATAAGTAAGCGCTCGCCAACGCTGATCCGCCAATAGCGATTTGTTTCAGAAGCACTTTGTTCCAAAATCAAATTTCTCCGTTTATAATGAAAACATGTGTACTGGCGTGATAATTCAATCATTTGGACGGCGTCGCGTCGCCCGCAGCCGGCGCGTGACGGAGTGCCGTTCCAATATGAACGTTCACTTTAGATAAACAAAGCCGAAGAATTTATAGCGTTCAGTGTTGGCCCAACGTTGTAAATAATAACATCAATCATAAAAAGAACAGCAAAGTGCGAGTTTGCCATGGTATTTTTTTTTTCTTTGCGGTGTATATTCAATAAGAATACATTTGTCACCACCCCAACTCTTCCCGCGAGAGTCGTAAGAGTCGACTAAGGGATTGAAGTGTCACTGACCATTCTTTGATTTGATTGATGACGGGCAGCAGCGTCATCACAGTGGACACATTTCTGCGATCGCCAATCCGCTTGCCCAGCGTGGTGATTATGGGCATTTACCTCCTAATGCGTCTATACGCATAGTTAGTAGTAGAGGCCTACGTCCAGCAGTGCATTCAGATAGGCTGATGATGTATTGTATACAATGTACGTATATTCAATTGGCCTACCCGTAGGTATTCTTTTCATTGATATCCCTGACAGACAGCGAGCGGCAACTCATTAACCGAATTATCTTTGTGACAAGGTATTTATGTAAGTACGAAAAAAAGCACGACGTGAATAGCACGGAAAATAATAATCATTAACTTGATGATGATTGTAATGTGAACAAATAATTAACTTGTCCTCGCTATAGTCAGGGGAAAAGTTCTGTTTTACATACGGACGCAAATGTATTTGACTTCTTGTAAGTTAAAACTCTCACAAGGTTCTATTTTAGAATCCTCATAGAACTATAGAATAATTTCGCATCCTGGTTTTTCAAATTTAAACCTTTTGTACAATAAATAACCATAATACCCTACATAAACAGTTAAGTAGGTGGTGCTGCTTTTAAGGATTTTCCAGTTAAGTATGCCTTATACCTAACTAGTAACACAGTAAATTGCGAAAGAGACTCATTTTATTTTGATGAATAATTTAAAAGTGCAACCGACATAATTGCCATAATAATCTCATCAGTTCCCCATACACATAACTTTGCCAAACTTTCGCTAATTGGTGACAAGCCCAAGCAAATAGGTTAGTAACGTCTCAAACCGTATAATGAGATTGAATTGCCATGTCACCTGTTGCAGCTAACCACCGAATTACCTGTGGGCTGCGGCTGCGAGGTTACCTCATCGAGATGGGGTGCCGGTGCGCTACAATATTACATTATAGTGGCAGTTACATATCTTTTGTGTGGGTGAAAGAATGCCATGATGTGTACCTTTTTATGAATACGTATCATTTAGACTTTTACTAATATCTACCGCGTCCAAAAGCTAACCTAAATAAAGCTTGTGTTGTATGTAGGACACGATATAGTCATCTCATCATCATCAGCCTACGAAAGTCCACTGCTGGACGTAGGCCTCTCCTATTAACTATGCGTTTTGACCATATACCATTAGGGGCAAGCGGATTGGCGATCGTAGTAATGTGTTCACTATGATGACGCTGCTGCCCATCATAATTTTTTTATCAAATAATGGTCAGTGACACTTCAATCCCTTAGTCGACTCTTACGACACCCGCAGAAGGAGTTGGGGTGGTGACAAATGTATTCTTACTTCCGTCACCACACGGGCGAGTGTCGCCGTGTCTTTTTTTACACGGGAGTGCGTATCTTTTGTTCGTGTTTATAGCCCACAGTTCATAGCTTAGTAGTTCGCGGTGAGACCAGTGCCATACCTATGCCAGTCGTCAGAAGAATCTAAAAAAAATTAACAAACATGTCTGACTTCTCATAGCGTTTGACGTCTTTGACACATACCGTGAAACACAGTCGCAAATATATTTTTACGTTAATACTAATAGTACTGTCAAATCGTACATAATTTTACCCTAAACTCGCAAATCAAGTAGTATCGCTGCATTTTTGGTATGTTGTTTAGACACCATAGGACAGTATAAAACCATATTTTGCAAGCAAAAAAAAGTTGTGCTAGCTGGGTAGTACGTGAAAAACTGCGAAATTTACGGCCATTTTTTAGTTTCTGATTTTTATTTAAAAAACCTTACGTTTTTTGATATAATATGTAAATAAACGTTTAAAGACTAATAAATTTCCAACAAGTTGAGCTAACATGCATTACCGTAGGTCTTATAGTTTCAGAGATTCGAGACTTTAAAAAACACCCCTTTTTGTAAACTAGATAAAATTTTGTGTTTTGCTAACGTTTTCGACTTAATATCGCCTCACCTAATTATGCTACGAAAAACATGCAATAATGACCTTATAGCGCACTTAATATTCTTTAATTTAAGGGTAACATTAGGTCAGTGAACTTTGTAGTTGAAAGTATAAACCCGAAATTCCAAAGGCAGGAGGCCCGCTATCTAAGTTTTTCATACAAATCGCAAGTCGAGTTGCAAAGCTGCAATTTTAGTATTTTATAAAGGCCTTAAGATATATACGAAAATGCATATTAAAAGAAAAACAAAAAAATAATTTGGGCATAGGACGTAAAAAACGGAAAAAAATCGCCCATTTTTTAGTTTTTGACGTTTAACTAAAAATCTATTATCTTTTTGATACTGATTGCTATAAAACTAAGAAAGAACATTAAATTTGCAAGGATTTGAGCTACGTTGTATCATCGTAAATTATATATATTTTGAGATACGACATTTCATAAAGTGCCCTTTTATCAAAACGTAAACAAATTTTAGGTTACGTTAAAGCTATTCACTAAATATTGGCAAAACGTTCGCGCTAAGAAAAAAAAGTAATTGTAGATAATAACTACATTAAATTTGGAACAAATTGAGCCGATAACAATTACTGTAAGTCTTATAGTTGGGGGTATACGAGGCTTCAAAACATGCATTTATTTTCTTAACTTAATGAAGGGCACATTTTGAAATATCGTATCTTTAAATCTATATAATTTAGGGTAATGCAAGGTAGCTCAAATCTTTTCAAATTTAATATTCTTTCATAGTTTTATAGCAATTAGTATCAAAAAGTTATAGTTTTTTAGTTAAACGTCAAAAACTAAAAAAAGTCCGATTTTTTTTCAGTTTTTTACGTCCTATACCTAAATCCTTTTTTTTGTTCTTCTTGTAATATGCATTTTCGTACATCCCTATAGAGCCTATATAATACGTATACAAAAATTGCAGCTTTGCAACACGACTTGCCATTTGTATGAAAAACTTAGATAGCGGACCTCCTGCTTTTTGAATTTCGCGTTTTTAGTTTCAATTACAAAGTTTACTGACCTGATTTTACCCTTAAATGAAAGAATATTAATTGCGCTATAAGATAATTATTTCATGTTTTTCGTAGCATAATTAGGTAAGGCGATATTAAACCAAAAACGTTAGCAAAACTCAACATTTTATCTAGTTTACAAAACAGGGTACTATTTGAAGTCTCGAATCTCTGAAACTATAAGACCTACGGTAATGCATGTTATCTCATCTTGTTACAAATTCATTAATCTTTAAACGTTACCTGATACATATTGTCAAAAAACGTAAGGCTTTTTTTATAAAAATCAGAAACTAAAAATAGACATTAAATTTCACAGTTTTTCACGTATACCGCAGCTAGCACAACTTTTTTTTGCTTGCAAAATGTGGTTTTATACTGCCCTATGGTGTCTAAATAACATACCAAAAATGCAGCTTTACTACATGTTTTGCGAGTTTAATGTACGATTGTGTAGGTACACAATTAATAATATTATAGCTAATGCTCGGCAATTAATTATGGTATTTTTCGTTTGTTTCAGACCCGGATCAATTTCAACAAATCTGTGAAGGAAAAGGTAAATATTTAACATTGGGTTGATAGCTGCGACCATATATAACATGGACGTCTAACGCCAGCTCAAAAAAGCCCCCAAAACCAATTGTTCAATTGTGCCAAGATGGGCAGAACATAGCGCTTATCTTAACGCCGCGCATATTTCGGCGTAACATCTTTGACAAATGTTTATAGAATAAAGCCAAGCAAAACTTTGACGGACCAATCACAACTATTTTTAAATGGCGGTTTAAGTTTTTATAGGTTGATATTAAATTCATTAGGTACCGTGATGCATTAAAAAGGGGGTGACACTTGTCAACTAAAATTCAGGACCGTTTTTGAAAGGCAATTTAGTATGGCGTGCGGCTTCCATGTTTTATTTGTTCGTAGGTTGATAGCCGTTGACTATTTTAATAATTTATTATCTTTTACCTCCATTTTATGCTTAAAAAGAGAAAAAATTATTTAAGGCTTTGAACAAAAAATATATTCGGCATTGAAGTGAATCTCGAATACCTGACCGCCTGAACAGCCATACATTCGTATCTATACAGGGTTTATGTGCCGTGAAGGTATTTTCCCTTACTATAGTTTCTATAAATTAAATGAAATCTCTAATAAATGAATCAACTCACTTGGGGGGTGCCTCGCTACGCTAGTATTTTCAGTTGACATCTGATTCTCCGCACTTGCTAGAAACTTGCCTGAAGTAAATTGTGATAAAGGCACGTACCTACGTAGGTCACTGGATAATTTTTGCAACATATAAACTATATAAGAAGCAAAGAAGAGGCTAAGTGATAACTCATAAATATGTTTTGAACCATCTTATTACCTTAGTTAGACAACGTGTTGGAAAACACGTTTTTCCTTGTTTTTAATAATTTAATGCAAGATGAATTCAAATTTTGTATAAAACGCGTATTTGTGTACTGCAAAACTTATCTAGTGACCTGTGTAAGTTAAAATAATAAGAATCAAAGCCGCTTAGCCTTATTTATAACATTATAACAGATACCATGTACCTATCCGATAAATTTGACTGGTGTCCGCTCCGTTGAAATGGCCGAGTAGTTTAGTTAGGTATCAGCCGCGACAGGTGGGGACGTGGTTCAAAATGTCCAAATCTTACGTGACGTTGGTGGTTTGGTATACGAAATGTAATATTTATAATGACCGTCAATTTAAAAAATAAAATTAAAAAAGGGCATAAGTGTCATGTAAGTAAATATTTCAAGATCCAACAAATGGACTGCGACGACATCATACATAAACTTATAGTGTCACTATATCTGAACCTTCTTTTGCTTATAAAGGCATCCTTAGTTTAACTTTGAACCCGTTTTGTATTTCTAACTCCTGTACTGGCCGATGTTAGTTACGCATTAATTAAAATTTGTACCAAGATCTTAAAATATTTAAGTTAATTATGTTACATGAATGGTACAAAGCGTCGAATAGTAGTTCTTATATTGTCAATATTATTATCTTGTAGTAGATAAACAAATGTTTGCGAGTGAAACAAATAACTTTGCAATGTAAGAAATAAATGTTAACCCATAGTAAGAATTCAGGAGCGAAGGAATTGCGTGAGCAGCAATTTTTTGCCGATGCTAGTTGGCTCGGAAAAAGTCGAAGGTGCGATGTGAATTATGATAAGTAGTAGGTACCTACATCGAGAACTCGTGTAGATACTTGGATTTTTTCAATTTTGTTTAGATATGTTAGGAATCTAAAGTACAAATAGGTACTATATTATAGAAAGATTATAATTATAAGGTCCTAATTTATTAGTTGCAGATATTTTAACACATGATACTTTACATTAAAATAATTAACTTTAAATATAAATTAAGAAATCTTTTCATGTAATTTTTTTGATTTCATTTTCCTAACAAAAAAATTAATTATAATTTCGTCTAAAAAAAATCATCATGTGCACAAAATCTCATGTCACAATAACACTGTCTGTCATGTCATTGACAATGAAGTATTTGTGGCCAGTTCCAGTTAGTAAAAGAGGTACTAGAATCTTGTTCAATGAGTTTTTATTTAATAATCACATAAACAGGGTGTTTTTACGTAGCAAATTTGTTTTTCAGTTTTCTCCAAAAAAACATCGTAAAAGCTATAATGTTTCACGGTTTAATATACTCCAGAGACCGAGTACTATCAGTTGTAAAAATATCTGCATCTAATAAATTAGGACCTTATATAAGAGAGAGAGTATTATTTATTAAAACTTTATTACACTACGTAAGTTGAACAGTACATTGAATTAAACGAATGCGTGTTTGTTAAGGCTATGGCATAGCTACTTGGGTACCTATAATATGTTTATTCAACAGTAATGAATGTGTTTGAACTTACGAGTATAAGGAAAAGATAGTACGTAGATTAAAATAATATAAGTGTGGCAATTGTCACATGACTTTTCCTTCGATCGATCTATAACATTCCTACCACTTCCATTTCCGTTTCGAAGTTTGATTATCATCTCACCGAGACACGTGCGAACAAGATGGCGCCATATACAGTGTGTAAGTCTGATACGGGCGATCAATTAAACCAGGCATGGGATTCATTAGTGTAATCATGGATTACAAGGTTTTTTTTAAATTATTCTCAATTATGACCCCACAGAATTTTTCTAAGATTATTGGAACAGCAATGTAGGTACGAACATTTGTTATTGTTGATATGGCAGTTATGTCATGGCAGTTATGTCTTGAAATTAGCTGTCATCGAGTCTTTAACTCGCGATGTTGCTCTACATTGCGCACCGAATTATTTTGTATGGAAAATTTTGTTGCTCTAATTTTAAGTAAAAGTTATTTGAATGTACTTATTATGTTGTAAACTAACACCCGTTAAGAGCTTCGCCCGTATTAGACTTACACCCTGTATATTTTGACGAACAAACCTATCTGTCTAGTGTCTAGGTACATAATTATAGATCCATCTAAATATCATCATCATTACGTAGGATGCGCTGAAAATTTCGGGAATTTAATACTTAGGAACGTATATTTGACATGTGTTATACCTCTTTTTTACAAGCATAGTCTCATTATTCGAAAACACTGGCCACTTAGAAAAAAAAAACAATGTCCGATTTTCAATTGTTTTTTAAAGTCTTTGAGTCGCTGGTGAAAATGGAGCTGTCCCGCGAAAGTTTTAGAGCAATGATTTATTATGACTTTAAAAGTGGATTAACACAACAACAATGTGGAGACCGATTAACTATTGCTTTTAGTAGTGAAGCACCTTCAAAGACGACCATATACAGGTGGTATTCGGAATTCCAACGTGGCCGTGTGTCTCTTGCGGATGACGTACGTGAGGGTCGACCGAAAACGGCCGTTACCGATCAAAACATCGATGTTGTTCGCCAACTGATAAAGGAAGATAGGCTATGTTACATATCGGGAGATTCAGGAGACTTTAGGCATTGGAATGAGTCAGGTACAAGTTATTTTACAACAAGAGTTGGGCGTGCGGAAGTTATTTTCCCGGTGGATTCCTCACTTGTTATCTGACGACCAGAAAACGGTACGTGTCAATTGGTGCCGCAAAACTTTAAAAAGATTTAATGGAGGCAGCTCAAATGCCGTTTTTAGTATTGTGTCAGGTGACGAATCATGGATTTACGCATATGAGCCTGAATCGAAAAACCAATCTCGAGTTTGGGTTTACGAAGACGAACCGAAGCCGACAAAAGTTGTTCGTTCTCGCAGCACGATCAAAAAAATGGTAGCCACGTTTGTCTCCAAATCGGGTCACGTGGCGACTATCGCTCTTGAAGATCGAAGAACTGTCAATGCCGATTGGTATATAGGCGTTTGTTTACCGATTGTTTTTGCTGAACTGCGAAAAACTAACCCTAACCGCCGTATTATACTACACCATGATAATGCCAGCCCTCACACCGCTCAGAAAACAGACGACTATCTGAAGGGCGAAAACGTCGAATTACTGGACCATCCTCCGTACAGCCCCGACCTAAGTCCCAACGATTTTTTTACTTTCCCGAAAATAAAGAATCGGTTGCGTGGTCAGCGTTTTCAGACCGCGGAAGAAGCAGTCGACGCTTATAAAATGGCCATTTTGTCAACCCCCACTTCAGACTTCAATAACTGTTTTAAAAACTGGTTTCAGAGAATGAAAAAGTGTATTAAACACAAAGGAGAATACTTTGAAAAACAATAAAAGTACTTTTATTTCATTAAAATGCGTATTTTTTCCGATTCCCGAAACTTTCAGGGCAACCTACGTATCATATCAGCGGAAAGACGTCAACTGCTGAATATAGGCCTCCCCCAAAGATTACCACATTGATCGGTCCTGTGCCACCCGCATCCAGCAGACTCCTGCGCCTTTCACCAGGTCATCAGTCCACCTTGTGGGGGGTGCATGGCGGCCACTCGAGAACCTTTCCGCCCCAATGGCCACTTTGGCAATTCGTTACTTTGGTTCTGCTGCGGATGGTCTCATTTCTGATCCGATCTCGCAAAGAGAGATCTAGTATAGCCCTCTCCATTGCCCTTTGGGTGACTTTGAGCCTTCTTATGAGGGTCATTGTAACACGTCCCAAATATACATACACCTAAATAATACTTGTTCGTAACTTTGTAACGCCTTTGAGAAATATCTAGTCAGATCTAAATTTCATACCTACCTCATTAACTATGCTCGCATTTGTTCTCTCGAGAGCCGACACCCCAAATTGTCCCGGAATTATTGGTGAGCGTTGGTAAAGCTCTATTCTTATGACGCACAAAAGCTCTTAGCTAAAGAGCCATCAGCAGGATTTTGCAACGGCCTCGTTTCGCAAAACGGCAGAAATCTAAGCCTGGTTTTACTCCGAGAATGTTTCCCTGTTTTTCTTTTTCTCTAACAAGCAGAAAACGTTAAGGTTGTAGGCTTATGTTTTTCATCGCAGGCAGATTTTACTTTCGAAAGCATTGCTAAAATTAAGAATAACGCTATAGAACATTATTCGGTTTGTATGCTACACATGTGATGGTTGTAGGAAATTGTTAAAAGTAATATTCTTTGCTGTTAAAAAAATTTAATTATTTAACGAAATTATGACTTGTGTTTTCATGTAGGTAGTAACAGTACTTACTGTGTGACAATAAATTATGTACAAAAAATACCTGCTTTACCAACGTCTTAAGTGGTACTCGGCACCCACTTATATGTCGGATTTTGCGGCTGATGTCTAAACCACTTCGCCACCCGGTAGTAACCCGGAAGACATAATAGTTATGTTACTTTAAAATTCGGGTTTTCCTTTAATCGTTCGGGTATCTGTGACTATAAATTAGAAACATTAGATGTAATATACAAAAAGTGCCTAGTTTACCAACGTTCGAAATGGGACTCGACGCCCACGTCTGTCGGATTTTGCTGCTGATGTCTAAACCACTTGGCCACCCGGTAGTAAGTCGGAAGACATAATATTTTACTTTAAAAGTCAGGTTTCCCTTTAACCATTCGGGTATCAATTAGTACTGAAATTCGCATAGTTAAGTATTCACGGACGGTTCGGGACATTTTAGTTTCGGATTCTATACTATACACGGACTGACAAGTGGGTAAAAAGGGCCGGTTAATTGAATAAGACATTGTATAATTTGGGGCAAGCGTGGTAACCACACGTCAAATTAAGCCTCGTTATTTTCTCCAGGGTGTAGGAAAGGGAAATCAAGAAGAATTATTGGCTGTCCCGGGAACAGATTTCGTTTTGGCACGTGTCTCGTTACGTTTTCCTTAAACGTGATCGATGATAGGGCTGGGCGTAATCGAAATGTTGCTTATATTGAGTTTACCTGTGGATTTATAAAGATTTCGGGAAAAACGTTGAAATGCTTACATAATGTCCAAATATGTATCCTATAGGAATATGAAAAAATTAAGAATATTTTCACGAATATTACAGAAGAATATATCGGCGACCTGTGGAACAGATTTCAGCGTTAAATAAATTGTTTATTTTATTCAGTAGTTATGCGTGTAAGGTAGTAAGGCGACGTACACTAGAACAAAATTATATAGTTTGGCTTGAAATCAAAGCGTCGGACGACTGGGTTCAGGAATGTCTACTGTTTGGCGTTCATAAGCTGCATGTGCATGAAACGTATTATTATTCTAGCATAAATCATATTAATCTGTCACTAGCATAATTATTACAATTAGCAAATTAATGTCACAGATAAGAACTGAAATCACCAGTTTTTTTAAATATATAATAAATTCCATACTCTAAAATAAATCAGAGTATTAAAACATTCATTCAAAGCTTCCGGTTAATTTTCCATAAGGTTGGACTGCTCTGTGCGAGGGAAGACGTGCCTTATCTCTCGGCTTTTCAGTTTACGCCCGTGAATAACAACTCTTTGTTGCCAAAGAATGTTTTCTTTTCATTCTATTCCTAAAGCTGCTATAATCGGGCACATGATATTATGGACACATTTGCAAACATTTCTTAAGAATATGTTGCGTATTTTGAATAAAATTGCTATGTTATTATTGCAGACATGCTTAAATTTTATTCATGAAATTACAGTCTTTGATGCTTTATCCTTTTTTGTTATAAATATTCAGTATTAAACAAGGCTATTATGGATGAAAACACTTCAAACAATGTCGTAATGAAACCTGTGTGTTATAACGTAAGCTAGGTACTTTATTTTCAAATGATGAGTAACCAGATTTGAGCTCGTTGAAAATAAGTATCTCATTTTCTTTTGTCCTTATAAGCAAAATATCCGAATATTATTATCCGTTCTACTACATGCTTCCATATTAAAATCAAATTTAGGATCATACCTATTCGAAGAACTACTGGTGTCTGATGCTACACACATTTTGCACATATTTTAATATTTTTAAAATTAATAATTTGTGTCATTTACTGGTACCTATGAAGTTTTACTACTTTTTATTAAAGTCAGTCAAATACGAGTCGGGCTCGTACAGAAAAAGTGGCGAATCTATGATCCAATTTCATCCCTTGGGTTAGGAACTATAAAAATATATTAATATATTTAATTCAGTGTTCAGAAATACCTCCATTATTTTTTAAATCCTGTGCTTACAAGTTCCGCTAAACGCACGTTTTGATGATGCGTTTAACGAAAACGTATTGATTTCGTTAAACGAATCCAAAAGTTTCGATTCTATAGATACATTATCTTTATAACAGCTAAGTAATTTGCACATAGTAAATAAAGTACCCATTTACTGTTTCCATAAACAAGTAGGCTTGCGAATAATCTCGTTCCATACGCAACTTATCAACATGTTCCGAGTGATTGATTCCAACGGAACCACGCGGCGGTTGATGGATGCCCTGCCCTTTGATTGATATACAACTACCAACAAATCTGTGATACATATCACGCGATACCAAACTCTGTATCTGTGTAGTAAGAGATTTATTGAGATATAGATAACTTGGTACACCTGTACATCGTTCTTGATTGAACGATTGTTGATGCATTTGAATGTTTTAGGTATTACGTATACCTATTAAACAATAGATTTGATTAAATTACGTAGAAATCAAAGTGATACACTGTGCATCATGATTTAAACCAATATTATAATGTTTTAAAGTTATTATCGATAGCTGTATTCAAATACTAAATTGACCTGGATAGTATTTAGCCTTACTTGTTCAAACAAGTGCCATCTGTCGAAATAGTTGATTGAATGAATACAACTGTCAATACAATGTGAACTGCAGGCGTATTCGAAAATAAGCGTCGTTGTCTCTAAATTATATAAAAAATACATTGAATACCTACTTTGAACCCTCTTGTAACGCAGCGCTACCTATACGAGGGCGGGATGGGCTGCTTTTAAAATCAAATTGATCCAACGAGTCCAAATTAGATTTTTTGAATGAGCTCCCGAGTTGACACAAAGCATTTGTTTGGTAAATAGCGAGCCGGCTCATATCTATGCGTGTGCTAACTTGGGTCAGGTCCTAGGGCTTTGATGTGAAACAATTTAATGATGTAACATGCTAAACAAAAAACAAATTGAGAATGTTATATAAATCGAATCCTATTTTCAATATGTAAAATGATTCCGAGATATCCGGATATCATATTGATTAAAGGTCTCTACCGACTAGACCGTACCGTAGCATGAACGTATCAGACAAAAAACTTTTCTTTGTATTGGCGGTGTTGGCCAGCGTGCAGCGCTGGAACGTCCTAGTGGGCATAATAGTCTCATACTTCTCAATACAAAGAATAGTTTTTTGTCTGATACGTTCATGCTACGGTCATGGTATGGTACGGTCTAGTGCTCAGAGACCTTTATACTGAAACAGTAAATGCACATTGTATTTACAAACTATGCGCATTTACATTTATTAGTAGGTAAATAAAAAATAATTAAAATAAAATAATACCTTACTTAAATGGCAATATCAATTTGCTGTACGAGAAATTAGACACCCTATGCAGCGATTGCATGGAGCATATATGTAGATTATAGAACAATTTTTTAGTAAAAGTAGAGCCTCTGGACGCCAAAGTCTCCAAAGGCCAAAGTCTGTAAACGCTGTTAAAATACTTTTTATTTAAGCTAAGACGAGGTTAAAAGATAATAGAAATAAAATAACCTACCGTAGATTGTATAGAAATTCTATTATTAGCTTGAAAACTTTTACAGCATCATTCAACAAAACTACATATACAAGCGCGTTCACTCCTAATGTTTTCTATCGAAACGCCCTTTAGTTTTTGTTTTTCTGTCAGAACCAGCGTCTGTTACCGAGAGCGCCATCGAGCGGCGATATTGTATCGAAATTGTAAACAGGCGTTATCGCCCGTCCGATTTAACGGGAAATGTTTTCCGTCAGTGGCATACGTCGCCTTTTATTATCGGATGAGTTGATACCGCCGGATCTGGACCATGTACGCTGGAACACAAATAAATACTTTTTTCCTGAGAATGATAAGTGATTAACACGATCTGTTTTTATATGGAAGTTGTATACATGGGTCAGATTTGAAGATGTTTAGGTAGCTAGACCCCTATTTCTAAAACTAAAGTGACATAAAGATAGATTGACACGTTTCGTCTTGGACCTGTAGCCGTATCATGAGTTGCCGCCGCGTTATAATTATTAAATTAATCATATATTTTATTTTCCTCATAGACAAAATAAAAAGTAGAAAATTTACTACTTCAAGTAAAAGCACCCATTTCACTTTCACACTATTGGCTCTCTCTCTTCGTACGAGCGCCAAAATATCTCGGATGAAATGAGTCGCTTTCAACCCTTGTGTAACAATCCGCTTTTGAGTTAGTCATGTTATTTTCCCAAACTTCAACGTAATGACGTTGTTGTTTTTATTTTTATTGGGTCTATTTTTATGTTGAATATATTGTCAGAATTTAACTACATTGACTAAAGTTTCACAGCACAGTGTCTTATTTTTTTACAGATATCCGTTATTCTTAATGTATTTGAATAATACATAATTAGCTTATGCTGGGCTGGCAGCACAACGGTTCACAATACTTCATTAAATTTTAGGTTATTCGCTAGAGAACGAACAATAGGGAATTTGCATTAGTTATTATGTTGACTCGTAACGTTGATTCCATATTGTTTGCGATTCAACCAAAAGCTATAGTGATTGAAATTATTCGATTTCAGGCACAACATTCAATTATGTATTTGCTATCTATTATTTACTGTAATATAAAATATTACAGATTCAGAAAATAATTTCGTTGAAATTGTTAAATTCAACGAGTTCCGTAAATGCTCTCAATTAATTAGTTCTAATATTTATTTAGGTATAGTTTATTACCAAGTCTGCATGCATAGAGCATGCCTTTGTTTAATTATGACCTTGATCATATTGCCGTGAAACCAAGTATGGATTTGTGGGTTTCACGAGTTGGTGATTTAGCCCACAAGTTCTCAGTAGGCTTATGATGGTACCGCGTCTAATCGTTTGTCAGCGTGGTCAGGTTGTATAGTCCGGAAATGAAATGTGGGAATATGAACGTATTTCCATCTTATTACCTAATACTAATATACCTAGAGAGGATTTATTAGGATGTTGTGTAAATTATCATAATTATTTTAGAATTATAACTAACATTACTAATCCAATTTTCTGGTACCAAGCCTGATAAATTAATGGCAATTTCACACACAAATATTGTCTTTAGCTATCGATATTGAAAGGGCCTTTATTCTTTACTAGTTAGTCTCTGCAACAAGCAACAATGGTTCGATTATTCAGCCGGTTGGCACAGGTCGCGTTATCCGATAGAAAAACAACGTCGCCTGGAATAAACAAGAGCGATATTTTGTAAACGGTACAAACAAAAACAATTTATAGGACATTTTTGTAACAGCTAGATTTATTTTACTATTTTCGTGTCAGTTATTCGGCCGGTTCAAAGTTTATGCGTATTAGGTACAGTCGAAGACAAAATAAGGGGTATACAAAAGTGCACTCTAATATACAGTGTAATAAGAACGTCGTAACATATTTATGAACGGATTCTTTCGATACTTATTTTTGCTCTTGACTGTACACAGTCTGAAACGAAATTTGAAACGATTACATTGGTCTGTCAAAGGCAAAATAAAGTGTATATAAAAGTGCTCAGAAATATGTCCCAGTGTACTTTAATTCTGTATAATCAGAACGTCGTAACATATTTATAAGATTAATCTTTCGATACATATTTTTGCACTTGACTGTTGAGTCAACCAATTCAAATCCTAGGCCACTCAGCAAACATGTCACACTAACGTTACAAATGCGATTGTATGAAATCTCTTGCTAATTGACATTTTGACATGACGTCGTTTTCAATAACTTAAATGACCGGTCACTTACGACATTTATAATGTACGGCTTTTCTCTTGTAATATATAATGTATATACGTATTTAACTAAGAATACCAACAAAAGCTAACTTATGACCCTAACACAGATAAAATAAATACACGCAAATTCCGTCCATAAAGTCAACAACAAAGTGGGGCGTTTTTCTAAAAATGCTACCAAATATCGGTCGGGTCACCCCGTTTATAAATACGAAGGGATCCCAACAATTTTCAATTAATAACTAGCGAACAAATGAAGTAACTAGTTCGATTTTCAAGATTTATCCCCGATACCTTCTGAATATTGTTCTATTGCTCAAGCTTATATACAGGGTGGAAAGGGACGACGTTCCTTCCCGCTATACCGACCGAGTCTACCAACCATTACGGTGAACTTTCAGTATAGTAGGTACCAACATAGAAATATCTTTAAAAAAATTAACCCCTCATACAAAGTTAGGGTTCAATTAAATAGTATGGAAAAGTCAATTTTCCATGTACGTTTTCGATGTTGGTCCCATACAGAAAGTTCGTCGTAATGGTTGGTAGACTCGGTCGGTAGCGGGAAGGAACGTCGTCCCTTTCCACCGTGTATAAACTTAAGCCACTATAGCAAATTGAAACTCGTTTCGTTTTATGAAAATTATAATAATAAATAAAAGTGCACACTTTAAAATGGCACATCACACCGAAATAAGAAAAACTAAGACAAGATGAGGTAAAGTGCGGTTGAAGGAGCCATTTCTTTAATTTATATCATTAGTTAAACTAGTTATTTTTAGTCAGCCTACAGCATAACAAATACCTTAAACTGCATATCTATTTTGCCGGTTCAGCATGGTTATTTACACTAACAATATTGGTTTTACTAATAGGCTACCTGGCGCAGTGAAAACAACTGAATCCAGTATTGAAATTCATAGATTTCAATCACAGAATTTAGGGAAATTGCTTTTACTATCGCATTACTATTAGACATGCTTTACTTAGATAGTCCTTCATGCAAGCAGAGAATAATTCTAATTATATAGAGCTGCAGTAATTAGAGTGCTTCTAGTCTTAAGTAATAGAGTAATACAATTTCCAATTCTATAATCACTAGAGAACAGGGTATAATTTTACATGCAGTTATAATTTAAAACATATGTTTTGTTAATTATTTATTAATTATTATTGTAGCATTAGAGATACATTGTTAACTTCCACATAAAATAATGTATTTATTTAATTAAAATATATATTACCGAAAGGATAAGTAACAACTTGAGTTTGAATTACAAAGTAGTCCTTTCTACATGGATTATCATGTATAAACTTATAGTTGTATAAATATTCCTACCGAACTATCTCTTTGTTTTCGATAGAAAAATGCGACACCGTACCGAGTGAACCTAAATTTGTAAAAGGCGTGTCAAGTATCTTGCTAAGGTTTAATATAACACAAATAACCAGCCAAGGGCGTGTCAATACATGCATAATGGAGGGTTTTATAACTCCTTACTTACATAAATAATAAGGTGATTTACTCCACTTTCTTCTTCTTCAAGGTAAAATTTCACCGCTGTTGTAATTAGATATACCTAAGCCAAATTAGTCATCTGTTTTTATCTACTTATGTCTCTTACATATAAAATTACGTTTTCTTATTCGAATTTCCTCCTACAGCGTGTGTATTTTATACGGGCGAATAATCAATCCAGGTATAATATCTGATCCTACGAATCAAATAAGATAATTATTTCGTTAAGTTTTGTTGTTAATTATGTGTAATGATTTTTCTAAAGTGCAACCCAGCAGCAATGTATGCCCTCCAACTGGCAAGACATTCGTATGACGTTTAGCTACTTATGTCGACGTTAATTAGTGTGGCTACCCTGTGGATGTAATACATTGCGTGCTCAATTATTTTGTTTGAAAAAAAAAAAACTACATTTTCTAAAGAAATTTATGGTAGAGGTTACCTAGATCCGATAGTAAACGCCATTAAAATATTCGCTCGCTGTATAATCTACACCAAGAGAAAAACGGCCCATAATGAATAAGAACTCTAAGCTATGCACTCCGAAATGTATCGCGCGTAGTGATTAAATATACGTGAGTTTAACCGTTTCATTATAATAACTCAAAGCGTTTACGAAAATAGATATTTGAATTAACTATTGATGTCGCTTTGCACGATTTAAAGAAAGGGACAACTGCATGCAGTTTCACCTGATAATACCTACATAAAATTGTCAAAAACAAGGTTTCTTTATCTCTGTCTTTTCCTCAAAAAAATATTTTGAAAACGTTTGTGTCGGTATATTTTTATTTATACATACCTATACTATTAAACATTTTTTTATACTAATAATATCAAAAAAGTACGTACCGCAATCATCTGGCAAACGTAAGTTTTAATGCAAAAAGGCAGCTTTTCCTCTTAACCTTTTTGATATTTAGCCTAAAGAATATGGGTCATCTTGTACATCAAAATCTGACGTCTTTTACAGCACGTCGTAAAATTTAAGTATTGTAGCGCTATCATAATAAAATTTTACGGTTTATGTCTTGTCGGAACAAGAGTGATAGCTTCATATTGGCTTTATTCTTCAACTACTTTTACTTCCTATTATTTTTCTAGAAAAAAATCAAATGAAAAAAAAAACAAACTGCAAAGGTATTTTTGCTTTCAAATGAAAAATATTTTTTTGTAGGAATAGGCGATATAATTTCAAATAGATAATTTAATTTAAATAAGTAAACATGCAGTGCTGTTAATATGCAAAGTTGTTTTCTCAAACTTGCTACGGAATGTTAATGTTACTTACTTTAAATTAAACCCGGAAATACTATATATCCGGTGGCATATGCTAAGATGATGTGTAAAGAGATTTCATGTATTTATTTCACACCTAGTACTGCAAACAAACTGTCTTTTGTTTTGAAACGTCAAATTGTGACACTATATGTCTTGACATTCAGCCACAGAAAAAAAAAAAACCTAAGAACTAATGTCTATACCACCAGGTAAAAGAATACCTCAAACAGATTAAAAAAAAATTTTGGTGCGAATGTTTTTTTTAAATGTTATTGTACGGTACTGTACTATTGGTTTATTTACAAATCAAATAGTATGGTTCGGCAAAATCAGGTCGTTTTATTTCATGGCAAGTTTGAGAAAAGCACTATACAAATCTCGGCGAGAAACAGGGTTACAGGCCGCGTATTCCTATCTGGCCTCAGTTCCTTCGGCCAGATATATCTACTTGGCCTGTAACCCTTCGTTTCCCGACCTCTATAGTAATGTACTATTAAGATAACAAACATATCATATGAAAATACAAAGAAGTGTAGCATTTGAATGTTACTGTCACAAACTAACTTGTAAACCAAGCAGACTGATTTGTAATAGATGAAGGTGTAAAGCGTTATGCCATTTTTGAAATAACTGATAACGTAAAGGGAATTCTTGTTAGTGTTGTTAAAAAACATTATTATATTAACTTAAGAAAGAGCTTAAAACATTTGCAAAACAGTATATTGCGCTATTTACCAGAAATTTAGTCAACTAGTACTATGCACAGAGCTGTCGAGTCGAGATACTAATGTGTTTTGTGAATGCTAGGCCGAGGCAGGAAATTTAATTACCCAGTCAGTCCACGTGTAATCGTGCAGTTGCGAAACGCGTCGGTTCATTAGCCGCAGCAAATGGTCCGACTGCAGTGGCTACTTGATTGACTATTATTTCACCTTTTGATGTATGTAACAGAATTATTGCGATTTAATATGTACACAATAAACAAATATTATTACTCTTCTACTAAGTTGCTCGATGATTAAACTGAAGTTGTTCCTTTTGGAGATAAGTTTGCGTTTGTAGTTTTGATGTATTATAATTGTCTTAGAATCAACATCATGACAATGAAAGCACTTAGGAAACATAAATAGTAGTGGTCATTCTCCATTATCTAGTTCTAATTCTATTTATTCAAAGCGTAGTTTTTTTTTTCAGTAGATTTTCAGTTCTACAGCGTGTATATTTGATATGGGCGAATAATTCATCTTTAATAATTCATATTTAGGTGTAATGATTTTTCTAAAGTGCAACCCAGCAGCAATGTATGCCTTCCGACTGACATGACACTCGTATGACGTCTTGATACTTTATGTCTACGTTAATTAATGTGGCCAGCAGTGGATGCAATACATTGCGTGTGCAATTATTTTGTATGAAAAAAAATACCTTAATTTCATAAAGAAATTTAATGTAAACAGGTTCCCTAGGTCCGATAGTAATCGCCATTAAAATATTCTCCCGTATAACATGAAGTGGCAAAAAGTTAGTTAGAAGTAGACCAAAAATCTGGAGAATGTAGACCTGAAATCGGTACATACGAAAATTTTGTGTTATTGGTTTTCCATGTATAAAAATAAAACTAAAAATCCTACTACTTTTTCTATCAACTTCTCAGTATACCTAGTGAAAATAATGAGCCTCATGGTACGAGCAGTATTCACCGCGTCAGGTGATTCCAGGATCTAATTAAGACTTATGACATTCCTAATGAAAGGATGCGGTCGCATTGATGCTCCGGTAAATCCGATAATTCACCTCTCCACTCCACGTTCTGATAAAGCTTTAATAAAATCGATTTTTAATGAAAACTG
>JALPQI010007149.1:0-41418 GCA_025490895.1 Thaumatotibia leucotreta | reverse complement strand
GAAAACCAATTCCCCCCCTGAGCGCGGGGGGAGGGGGAGTGAATGTGCATGCGGAAGGGTTGCGTTTAATATTTTTTTACTAATTAATAAGGCCTACTATGCATTGTTTGGTATCATTTTCGTGTAAAACGGACCTGGAAAATCCATTTTTTATCATAAACATGAGCAATTTCATATAAAAATGTAGTTTTTTTGGAGTAAAAGTAAAAAAGTTACCGTTTTTATTTTAATTTAAGCGTCATATAAGTATTAAAAAACAAACCAATCCAATTTAAAAAAATTGTGTAAGATAGCATATTTATTGCAGTTTTTAAAAATATACACATTTTGTAGTCTTTCATACAAAAATTCACTGAAAAAAAAAATTTACCTGACGCGTACCTCCAACAAAAACAGCCGCGTAATCTCAATTAAGAGACTTTCGTGCCGGCAACTGCTCATAGATTATACATATTTTTGTACTTGTATATTATTGTTCATATTACAATTGTAAATATTTATTGATATGAAAGTAAATTGAATATTTTCTGATCTTCTTTTTTTAAATAACCTAGGATTATTAAGAATTTTATTTGATCAGATTCTATTTTTAGATTTTATCGATTAACCGCGTGTATATTATATATCTGGTCTATCTGATCACATGTATGATATATAGTATCTGATCATATGAATCGGAATGGGTAATCATTTTTACAAAGTGTCATTAGGTAATGATCTCATTACCAAAGACGATAAAGGTAATATTCACTAACGGGGACTAAACAACTAACCCAGTTCACCCACGTTAAAAGTTTATAATATATCATATGGAATTTGACAATCAATTGTTAAACGTTTAACTTCATAAATCATCATTATTACCATATCAGCCGAAAGACGTCCACTGCTGACCATAGGCCTCCCCTAAAGATTGCCACAATGGACCGGTACTTGCGCCACTCGCATCCACCGTACTCCTGAGACCTTCACCTTGTGGGGGGCCTTACCCACGCTGTGCCTTCCACCTGCGAGGCCGCCGCATTGGCCATCGGTTCTACGTGCAATGTGCCCCGCCCACTACCACTTTAGTTTAGTGTGTGTTGCCACACTGATCAAATACTTTTGTCTTCAAGAACTGCGGAATATTGGACGAAAAGATGTGTCGTAGCTTCCCAAACGCTGCCCTAACCTAGTCGGATTCGATGATTGACCTCTTACTTAGTTACAAAGGTTGGACCTACCTAACTGGGTAGCTTGTCCTAGGTATATTATAGTCGTCTACACCTTCGAGTTTAGTCTCCGATTGTAACGGGAGTTTTCGTCTTAATCCATGTTCATCCTAAGACGAACTCGCTCGAAGACGCTACTGAGGTCAGCGAGGCATCGTACTGAAATCTTCCAAGGTTTCAGCCAAGACCACCGTATCATCAGCGAATAGAAGTGAGTGAGGTACCTACTCGCTGTTTATGTTGATACTCACCATTTCCAGTCCAGTCTTAAAAGACATCTTCCAGTGCAGCGGTAAACAGATTAGGGGAGATGACACCTCCTTGCCTGACTCCCCGCTGCAGTATAATATGCTTCAAGCTTTGGATTGACATAGTGGGCGCTTTCGTACAAACACCTCAACATTTCGAAATAGTGGTAGTCCTACTTGGTATCGTTAAAGAGACTGCAGTACGCCCAGAGTTTCAATCAAATCGAAGGCCTTGGGGGTTACCATGACGTACTAATGCGATTCAGTTTAGGTTCTGGGAAAGGGGCAGTGATACACGACTCGTATAGCCTTGTCCCTTTCTCTCGACCTAAATTATACCGCATTAGGACGTCATGGAAACCCCCCTTATCCGCAAACGCTAAACAGAGGGGCAGGTTATACCTATTCCTCGGTCTTCTGTATAACATTTACGAAACGCCAATTCGGAAACCGGCTTGTTCGGGAGGCTGGAAGTCATCAAGCCTGCATGCAAGACGATTCGTAATGACTCTTGAAAACATCTTATAAATATGGCTTGGAAGTGAGATGGATCGGTAGTTCTTCAATAAGGCGTTGTCACCTTTTTTCAAGAACGGTACCACCACTCTTCTGTTTCATGCCTAAGGCGTTCTCCCTTCCGGAGTTGAACAACTTCTGAAGGGCCATAAGGATTGGTTTACCACCTGGCTTCAGATGCTCAGCTATAAATCCGTCTTCCCCAGACGCCCAGTTACTTTTGAGCTGTTCAAGAGCCATTCTAATATCACATAGGCTGATGTCTCGGATATCCTCTGTATAGTGCCGTGTCAGTCACTTACTTCATAAGAAATTTATCAATTTTCAAATTCCGTGTGAAATAAACGTTTAACCCCGGGGTGCTTAGTTAACCCAGGTTGATGCAATTTGCCCTAATAGACATTGTGGAGTATTTTGTGTACGCAAAATCGCTAATATTCCTTGCAGTAGAAACGTACTGTCAACAATAAGTCAAAGCAACGTCCCTTTTTTATTCGAGGTACGCGACAGGTGCAATTTTTTTACAACTTATTTTTGCATGGAAAGTTCCAAAAAGTATATATTTTTAGAAACTAGAATAAATATGCTATCCTGTAGTATTTTTTTTATTTTCATATATTTATTTTGTAATACTTATATAACGCAACAATCAAAATAAAAACGGTGATTATTTTACCTTTATACCAATAATTATTTTTTTTATGTATGAAAATCCTCATGTTTATTATCAAAACTGAATTCCCGTGTCTGTTTTATATGAAAATGATACCAAACAATGAATAGTATGGCCTATATATTAGACGAAAAATTTTTAAACATAACCCTTCCGTTTGCACATTCACCCCCCTCCCCCCTCGTTCAGGGGGGGAATTGGTTTTCCCTCCACATCTAAAAATATTTATTTTTACACCCTCTAGCTCTGGTAAAAATTACAAAACTGTAACTCACAGCGCACAATTTTTTCCATTTGGACCTCTACTAATATATCTTAGACACACTCATTATTATCAGATTCAGCCGTTAATGCTGAGCATAGACCTCTCTTCCTCTGGTCCCAGGTGTGAGCTATCCTCATCCAAAAGTGACTTGTACTCTTTCGAATATCGTCCACCCATCGATCGGACGCCCTGCGCTTCACATGTCTGAAAGACACACTAGACGCAGAAAACTCTTCGTTTTGAAGTCAAGTTGATTTACTTATAGGCTCTACTTTCGTGTTTTAAAGAACCTAGAGCCAAAGGGGCGATTGCAAAAAATTTTTTCATCACACCTGTTCGGTAAGTGCGCCAATGCGCGGCGGCGATGCGCGCCGTAGATGCCTCATTATGCCCTAGGGCAATCAAGGATTTTCATACAACATTACGTCGCACTAGCGCGGTGGCGGCGCGCGTGCCGCGCCGGGGTTTCTGTTATAAGAATGATAAATTTAAGTCATCCCTGATTTTGAGAAATAATTTAGACCATTTTAGAGTCGTTTTGTGAAAATATACTGTTTTATTTACTTTTTTTGCCTCACAGGTGTGACAAAAAACATTGGATATACCACGGACGGTACAAGAATTATGAACTCGTGTGAAGTAAAGCCCGCGCCTTCGGCTTTGTTATTTACCGCCTTTACTAATACACAATGTACCTACTATTACATAGTTAAGCTAAATAGGTAATTAAAACAAAAATCACGATCGCTTCAATTGTGTAACAACTTACAAAAGTTAATATTTTCTTCGGTTACCGCGAGGATTACACATGAAAAAAAACTATGAAAACGGATAAACTCGCGTATATATTAACTAATTTTAACTTCATTCCGACGTTTCGAACACTTCGTTTGTGGTCTGCGCAGACCACGAACCCTGTAAGTAAAGTTCGAAACGTCGGAATGAAGTTAAAATTAGTTAATATACGCGAGTTTATCCGTTTTCATAGTTTTATTACAAAAGTTAATCATACAAACCAGTACTCTGTCCAACAACCATCAGCAGTAGTAATAAAGGGAGCATATTTTAAAAGATATAGGTTCGCATTGGTCATCGCTCATCGCTTATAGTAAATTTGAATTTGTCGCCCTTTTTCAGTGCCAAAAGTTGTTACACAAAATTCAACTTCGTAGCACGAAAATTATGACGTTAAATTTTGTTTTCATTAAATGCTTTACCTATAAGACTAGCGTCCGTCGTTGAGGGTTGACAACTTATACACGTGGACCCTGCCGGATCTTCTAGTAAAATCCATGTGCCAAAGTTAGATACATTCTTTTCGAGCAGGAAGGATTAGTTCAAAAAGCTTAACTATAACTCAATTTATGCACTGTTTAACAAAAGCTTGTAACTTGTAATACAAGTGGAAGTCTCTTTTTATCGCCATTAATTAGATAAGGACTTCCGCTTGTATTACAAGTTACAAGCTTTTGATAAACAGACCCCTGGGTCGCGTTTTATAAAGTTACATTTTACAAATTCGCTGTTTTGTCTCTCTAACGCACGCACGTATTGGCTAGAAAGAGAGGTAAACAGCAAAATTGTAAATTGTAAATTTATAAAACGCGACCCAGGAGGGCTACCACGATCTACTAATGCGGTTCAGTTTAGGGCTAAATCTGAGTCGCGATGTGTCAGTCGCGATGTGTCCCATAAAATAACTGTCAAAAACTGACACGCGGAACCTTAAACTAAATCGCATTTAATAGATCTTGCTTGGTAGAGACTATTTCCAAGACGGGTAGCCAACCGTACTATATTATATAATATTTTACTATATTTCGACTCTCTGTACATACTATACTGGGTTATTTTTTCATCAGTACAAATACTCTAGGGGGTGTATAAGTAAGTCATAATGAACAACTTTTACTATGGGGCCGAACCGGAAATCGCGAAAAAAAAATCAGCTGTTCCATAGAAAACTCATGGTCGTCTGTAATGTATGAAACAGCTGATTTTTTTTTCGCGATTTCAGGTTCGGCCCCATAGTAAAAGTTGTTCATTTTGACTTACTTATACACCCCCTAGAGTAAATACTCTATATATATCTTAGACACACTCATCATTAATAGGTTAAATAGGGTTAATAAATAAGGTTATTAATTAACCCTATGGCCGTGGGTTTTCTGGCTGGCGACCGGCGACCGACGCGTGTACGCCGCCGACGACGTTCGAATGTTTTGTTCGCGAATGTTTGAGGGTGGTTTCTCTGACACGTCTCTGGCAGTGGGTAACCCACGACGTGTCAGAGAAACCACCCTCAAACAGTCGGTCGCCGGCCAGAAAACCCATGGCCTAACTATTGGAAAGTAGGTGTTTTACCATTTTCCAGGTAGGGATGTGGACATAGTGGCTGACCATGGCCAGGCAGGGTGAGGCTGGCACCAGGTGAGCCGACATTGAGCTGGCCAGCGTCGCAGCCAGCATCAGGTAGTGGGGGTGAGTTTTAGTCTCCGAGCTCTGCCAAATGGGTCATTGTCAGTCGGAAAAACAAAAGTTGTCCACTCGGTGGTCAAAAGTTAACAGCTTTTATAAGTCTATGCTACGATTTTATTACATAGGGTTGTAGAACGGAGAACCTAGTTGTACCAGTAATTGTTTTATCCCAAGATTAGTACACGAACTTCTTAACTTTATTTATGTCCACCGAAAAGACGATAACCTAAATCTGGCAATGACCCAAATAACTGATTATAATTGTACAAATCTAAAGCAAACTGTAAGCTTAGCACAAGATTAGTGCGACAATATGTCGCCGCGAGATAGATTATCCATCCCTCTTTTATTGGCATATTTAGTAAAAGATGGAAAATCTATCTCACGGCGATATACTGACATACCAATTTGGTGTGAAGCATAAAGAGGTCTCGATTCGTGTCAAATTCATCCATAACTTGGGTAGGTATGCAGTTATGCAGCCAACCGTACTTGGTTGAATAAATTGGTATTTATGAGGTTCAATCATTCATTCATTCATTATCAGCCTATGATAGTCCTCTGCTGGACGTAGGCCTCTCCTATTAACTATGCGTATAGACGCATTAGAAGGTACCTACCTAAATGCCCATAATCGCCACGCTGGGCATCGGCAATGTGTCCACTATGATGATTGATAACGCTGCTGCCCATCATCAATCTTTTATCAAGTTTATGGGGCTGCCTTACGATTAATACTTAAGGCAGACTGATATATGTATTTTAACTAGCGACCAGCCCCGACGTCGCACGTTTCAATGCTGATATAAAATCGAATCAAAATCCTTTAAAGAAGAAAGGAGTAGAATTTGAAATTTTTTGAAAAACTTCAATAGGCTAATCCAAATCATATGGGCTGCCACGATCTACTAATACTAATACGAATACGTGTCAGTTCAATAGTATAACTGCCAAAAACTGACAGGCCCAACTCAAACTGAATCGCATTCAAGTGTCACACGGCGAAAGGGACGGAAAAATATACCTATAAAGCCTCGTAAGAATGTTATGTTCTTGTGGTAGGTTTTCTACGTAAGCTAAAATCTACATCGTTTGTAAGTAGAGAGCCACATACCAACCCAGCGACCTCTGGCAGCAGTGCGTGCAGCACGCAGGAGTCTCCTGCGAATTCCGTCAGTATCTTGCACCACAAAATGGCCACCAGGGCTAGGGCTGGTCGTGGCCAGTTATGCAGCAGGCGGAACAGTTTGCCCAGCTCTGTCATCATCCCTGAACGCTTCAAGGCTGCGAAGGACATGCAGCTACTGCCTGATGTTTAAGAAATTTCGGAATTTATTATTTAGTCTTTGGACAGTCCTGGATTATGTGCTGTATGGATTGCACGGGAGCTCCGCAGTCATATTTCGGAATTAAGTAGTTGGTATGTTCGGTTTGAGAGACAGTTGCAGTTACCTAAGTAAGATACCACCCTTTTATTTTGACAATGTTGTCAACAGCCTCTCATCTATCACCGTCCTCCAAATAACGGTGCAACGACCATCCCACCATCGTGGCCATAGCTGCATCGGAAACGCGGAAACACATACTCTAGGAGGAGTACAGTTTTTAACACATCGTCGGTTGACAACCAACAAATACCTACTTGAAATAGAGATCGTATGTAAGTTCTGAGTCAATACTGAGATAAGAGGTTGCGAAGAGTAGTGACAGTTTTTATAGTGAGTTTTGGTTGTCAGCCGACGACATATAAATTTTCCTAGGAGTTCTTCTTCCTCTCTTTCCATTTATTCTACCTTCTATGATGCTTTGCATGAAGTGATCGTGCCGTAACAGGTGACCAATCATTTTTCCTCTTTTAGTCTTCATATTTTCCAATATACTTTTTTCGTTTACTCCATTTAGCACTGCTTCATTTGTCACTCTTTAAGTCCAACTTATTTATAACTAATACTAAAGAACTTAGCTGAATTTCTAATATAAATAAATGTGGCGAAGCGATCCCATACCTATAAGGAAAGGTAAGATGGAACGGTTTTTTAATGAGGTAAGACAAAATGCTACCAGCAGACGCTGTGCCAGAAGGACGACTTTTTGTCTTACCCCATTAAAAAAACGCTTCATCTTTCCCACAGAATTAGATTTGGATAGAAGAAACAAGTTCATTCATTTATGGCGGCCGAGCGTGTCAGATTTTGTACTGAAGTTATTACTTGCCTATGATTTTAAATATGTCTCAGACCCTTGAGTATTCATTTAGTGTTGTTGCAATTAATATTACTTAAGGAGGCATTATTAATGTTTTTGTTCACTTCAACTTACAAAATTTGACGCCCGAAAGCTGCAAGCTGCGATTAAAGACGGACAACTCAGTGGATTTCACGGAGTTCATTTGACACGCTAAGTAGCTACGTTTGCTTGATCTATGATCTTTCCCCACCTTACCTTCCCTATAAAAATGAGTGTCATCTTACCAACTGTGAAGGGAACTCCCCACATCATGTTTTCGCGTACAATGGGCCAGTTGAGGCAACCCTTGCTGGCCGCTGTTGGCAACGAGCCGTGCCGGCCTGGTCTTGTGTCTAGGAATGAAAGACAATTATAAAAAGGCAATGTTTTAACCCCCAGATACGTGTATTATCAAATCGCGATTAGAATGGGATTAGAAAGTACTGTTGACACATCAATGCATAAGTGAATCTAGGATATATTCACAGTTATATTCATATATATACATACTTTAAGTGCATAGACTTACAGACAATAGATTAATTAATCACTCACTACATCTGTACACACAACAACCAACTCTTTTCTCGGTAAATGTTGTGTCATTTGTTGTGTCAACAGTACTTTCAAATCCCTTTCTGATTCCGGTTTAATAATACACATATGTATTTCTGCAGTTCTGCGAATTTATGACGCGCCTAAGGGTGAAGCTGAAGGTGAGACCGCGTTCATCTGGCCGCATGCTTACGCGTTTCATACTAAAAGAGCAATTTCAATAGACAAAATGCGAACGCATGCTGATTGATATAATTATGTACCTCCACTCTAAGGTACACATAGGCCATAAGGGGTATCTATTTAAGGGATGCCGTTAAGTAAGTACATGTTAGAAGAGCGAAGCATTCTCGAGATATTCCTCCATCGCATTGTTGTCATTTATCCAAATACAAATAGTAAACAACACCCCCCTTGGACGTCTTCGTCTGCTTTAGACCGCTGTTGTGAGCCGCATTTTCAACAGAGTTCAAAAAAAGGAGGAGGTTCTCAATTCAACTTGTTTTTTTTATGTTTGTTACCTCAGAACTTCCGACTTGGTGAACCGATTTAGAGGATTATAATGTGACTTACTATTACGTCTCTTGAAAAACTTCAGGACTTGCAAATCGCGTGGGATAACGAACAGGAGCAACACACAGAAGATTGTAGGGACCGATACCCCGGAATGCCTAGAAATTAGGTGGTATTAATCAATAACTATTGAAAAACTATTTTGTATTCATATGTTTCAATAAATTTTATAGAAAATACATTTTTTTGTCATTTGCGCTTATTTTAACCCCTGCTGTAATTAATATTAGCAGGCCTAGACAGGATGCCTAAAACTGAGAAACAATGGAGATGATTGGTATAGCTGCTCTGAATATAACTATTTGGGCTCTCATAAAGATCACACTATCACTATCACTATCTACATAAAAAAACCGGCCAAATGCGAGTCAGACTCGAATGTACGAGTAAGCACGTTAACTCAAAATTACAATTAAATCAACCTATCTCCAAAACGAAAACAGATAGATAATTAATCGAACCAAAAATCGTTGGAAGAGTTAATAATAATAAAAAAAAAGATACAATATGCCCCGTTGCCGGCGGCACCCTAGGTTAGGTTTTTGGTAATGTGTTTATAATGTTTTGTATGTTTTATTGTATTTTACTTTTATAATCATATTATGATATACCTAACTGAAACCTAACTTAAGAAAGTAAATACTCGTAAATTTCGAGGATTTGTCTGATCTTCATTAGGGTGGCAAACACAAAGTCCTCAAAATTTGCCACTGGTCATTCTAGTGTAGATAATAAGGCATCCTGGATGCTTAGCCAAGTTGCCAATCGCTAACGTTTAGTCGTATCGTAAATCATAAAATCTTTATTTGTCCAACATAGGTATACAGGTGTTACATTATGGAATATTAGGTTCACTATGTGGCGCCTTTCGGCATACAAATTGTAAGGGCATGCGTGTCACCTAATTCTAGATCTATTTATTATTTGAAAAAATAAGTCCCGCTGAGTTTCTTGCCGGATTCTTCTCAGGGTCAGTGGTGTAAGGTTAGAACTGGAAGTAGATTTTTTTTTCATATTTGCTATTTAGGTCGATTCAAAAGCGCTCGCTGCTGGACCTAGTTGAATAACGAATACTTTGACTTTGAATCATCGCATCCTTTTATTTTCAATGGAATTTCAGTTCTAATATTCCTATTAATAGGTCACCTTTTTCCATATCACTAAAGTGTCTTCCAAAAACTCGTTAACAGTGTAGTAGCCCTTATCGACTAAAGACTATCGTAGTTTTCCCTCTCTGTCACTCTTTCTTATTAGTGCGACAAAGTCAGTTAGCTGCCTTTCGTTTAACATTGACGACTAAGCGTTAGCGATTGGCAACTTGTCTAAGCACCCTATTGAGTTACATGTTGGTATCCTTGATTGGCGAGTCCAGTCTTAAGTAAGTGGTGAAAACTTGAAGACCCACCGCCAGCAGTACAACCACGGCTACAACCTGTTTGTTAACATTAAGTTTTTTTTTAATAATTTTTTTTTTAATATCTTGGGACATCTTACACAAGTTAAGCGATTAATACACTGAAAAAAATGCTAAGTTGGATTTATCAGCTATGCTATTCTCTTATTGACACATTCGACGCTGCGTTCGTCAACGAGCTCGATGTCGAGCCAGCCTTGTCTAAAATCCTAGCTGTTTGATTTGACATTAGGAATCGAGGCTGTGAGCGAGGTTGTGGGCGAGTTCGTCGCTGTTTTTCGTTAGAGAATACGAAGTTCATACATTAAACGTCAAACTTTCGACGCAATGTAGTTCCAGCTCACGCCGCATTCGTCGCCGAGCACTAGTGTCGTTTAAAGTACATTAGTGAATACCGTTTTTAGGCTCGACGCTGCCGCAGCACTGACACAGCGCTGACAGCAAGGCGGTTTCCTTAGTGAATAACACTAATCTTGCGTAATTCTAACCAGAAACCAAGGTTGATTGGGTCCTATCACAATTTTTTATTTTATTTTACTAAACTTTTTATGTTGGTATTCTACTAAATTAAGTAATTTGGTTGATTACATCAGTTTTTTGTTGGTTTCACCAGTTGTTTGGTATAATGTACAATGTTCTTTGTTGATTTAACCAGAACTCTCGTATCGACTTCAAACTTTTTAGTCTTGCGTCACTCTTGTGATAGCAAGGATTTGTTACATATTATCAAAGTTTCCTCGTAATATAGCCAACCTCAGTCACTTTGGTAAAATATTTTTTTCAGTGTATGCCCCATATCATTGCTGTGCTTTATATCATAGGTAGTAGGCGTCAAAGATATCATATCAGTTCTGATGCCAAAAATATATTTACACGTCCTTAATGTCCTTATTGCCTTGATATTAAGGTCGTGTAAATATATTTTTGGCATCGAAAGAATCCCTCGTAACAATACTTGCCAAGATGACAATGACGAAATAAAAACGCCGAATAATACATCCACAATTTTTAGAGTGCTTTCCCTTCATGTCCCATAATCTTGAGGCATCCGGTATTTTTTATTTTATTTTATTTTATTTAAAGGTTCACCAACAGTTATTACATCAAAACATTCATATTGAAGGAATACAAATCTAGTTTAAGCTAAATGTATAACTAATTACAGGTAAACACTGCATGCAAACAAAAATAGTATGTACTTATATGATGACGAAGGTCGACATTAATTAATACGCCTTATTAGAAGAATAAGGTGCAAAGCCCAGCCTCTATATAAGGTATACTTACAGCATCATGAAACTTGATCTTCCCCAGCTGGTTGTATTGGTTTCTCAGCAGAGTTTTGATGTAGTGGGCCTCCTCTTCTGTCAGGCCGGTCGGTATTGCTACATCGCTGGACCTGCAACAAGGAGTTATAAGGTCAGTGGGTAATTCCGGCATATTTAATTCGTAGGGAAAGTCCGACATATGCGTCTTATACTGTTAAGGTAGGGGTGAAAATCAATTGGTAGACGGACTTTCCCGATAGACGGTATTACCCGCATTAACCTTACAACCTTTTAAGGCTGCGTTTCCACCAGAGACGTGCGAGGACGTGTTTCCATACAAATGACATCTCGCTCGAGTCATTAATAGGTGTCATTTGTATGGAAACATATCCTCGCACATCTCTGGTGGAAACGCAGCCTTAAAGTAGCATTGATGCGGGATGCGAAGTAAAACGAAGCAGTTGTTGCTGTAGTGTCTACAATTTTTCTGTTATAAAAAGTAGGTATTCGAATACCTGATGTCTTATCATCATCATCATCAGCCTATGTTAGTCCTCTCCTATAGACGTAGGCCTCTCCTATTAACTATGCGGCTAGACGCATTAGGAGGTAAATGCCCATAATTGCCACGCTATGCAAGCGGATTGGCGATCGCAGTAATGTAGTCACTTACGATCAGGTGGAGTGGAGCCACTTTGTTGTGGCAACATTAAAAAAAAAAAAAAAAAATGTGTCCACTATGATGACGCTGCTGCCCATCATCAATCTTGTAGAGTGGTCAGTGATACTTCAATCCCTGGATGTCTTATAGTTTTGTATATTTCTTATGTACTGCTGTTGATGCCCCAAATAAATAAAAAATGATTCGAATATTAAATTGGACAAATTTGAATTTTTCGAATAATACATTATAATTATACATATTATTGAATTGCAAAAGCCCAAATATATTATGCGTATAGTTGCAAGAACCTTGTGCTAAACCTACAGATAACCGAGACGATTATGTATTTGCATTTAAATTTATTGTAAAGTGGACAAACCTGAAGATCTTCAGAAAGAAAGAGTTCATCCAGATATAGAGCAAGGTCTCCGTAACCAGCACTCCTGGCAGCGTCAGCAGCATGAACTGAGGGAATATGATCTTGCCCAGTTTTGGGAACAGCCTGCAAGATAAAACAATGGAATGAAAGAAAAAACTAAGCATTCATTTAAGTTCAGTAAAGTGCCAGAGCGATTACTCGAAATTTTCGATTTTAATCCTTAAATTGGCAAAATTTAAAAATCGTGTGTTCTAGCCTCCTCGCCATTGCGTAGAGCAGACAATTGTCTTAAAAAAAAACAAAAAGTGGGTCTAAAACTATGTTCATTGTGACATACATTGCCAAATTAAGGGTGATCGCTGTAAGCCTTCGGAGTTAAAGGGAATATTCTAGTAAAACCTAACTTTACTTTCCAACTCGTGGTACGGCAACCATGAGTTGGAAAATAAAGGATACATTAGGTTTTACTCGATACGTAAAGCGATGGTGGTGCGTAAGGGTGGGATAAGTGAGCTCCCTTCGGTCATTGACAGCACGAATGCTGACCTGGTTCGCATTTCTGACTGGAGTCGAAGGCATGGTCTGACGGTTAATCCTTCTAAGACGCAAGTCATTATCATTGGAAGTAATAAGTTCATACCAAAAGTTGACTACGCCAATCTCCCACCTGTTCTCTTCGATGGGATCCTGGTACCTTTTTCGGACAAAGTAAAGAACCTAGGTTTAATCATCGACCGTTCGTTATCTTGGGTTCCACAAGTGAGTGAGGTGAGCAGGAAGATGTTCGCTGCGGTGGGGTCTCTTAGACGACTACGTAATTTTCTACCTATAGCCACTAAAACTGCGCTAGCACAAACACTACTTCTTCCAATTCTTGATTACGCTGATATATCCTACCTTGACTTTACCGAGGAGCAAATGAGTAAACTTGAGCGTATTCAAAATCTCTGCATAAGGTTCATTTTTGGGTTACGCAAATATGACCATGTTTCCAATTTCCGTTCACAACTCAAGTGGCTCCCTATCCGCTTTCGTCGTAACTTCCACATTCTTTCTCTATAATATTATTTTTAACCCTGCAACCCCCCGATATCTTAAGGAGCGTTTTAGCTACCTCAGTTCTCTCCGATCCTCACAAAACTTGCTTCTGACTGTACCGCCATCCTCTTCCAAATTTTATAACTCATCGTTCACCTTTCGAGCTGTTCGACTATGGAACTCACTCCCTATTGAATTAAGACGTGCCGAATCGATTGCATCCTTCAAATCATTACTTAAGAAACACTATCTGTCACTTCCTTAGTTTTGAATTCTTTATTTATTTTCTCCTTTCATTCCAATTGACTTAAACTAATTATTTCTCGTAGTATTACTATGTGATGTAGGTATCTGTATTTTTATAATATGTATATGTAATTCTATGTGTATCTATTTATATTTATATAGATATATATATATATATATGTATTTACATTTTGTGTTTATTTTTACATTCCTTAGCCATCAGACTATTTTTCTCCGTTTTTACACCACCTCCTATCAACTTTTACTTTCTTATCTCCTCTACCCAAAGGTTGTCTGGAAGGTTGTCTTTTGTTTACCTCTTTCAAACATGTAAAAGTACATGTTATTTGTTTTGTAATTGTCTTTGAGGTGCAATAAAAAGTTATTGTATTGTATTGTATTGTAAAGCATTCGATTCTATCGCGCTCACACTGACATTTGAGCGAGCGATAGCCTGCTTTACGTATCGAGAAAAACCTAACATTACCGATACTTGCAAAGTCATGGTACGCCTATATGTAGAGTACGGAAAGTAGAAAATCTTCTATTCAATCCATCTTGTGCTCGACTGGAATTGACAACATTTCATATTTCTTAGTCCTAGTTTTTATTGTCTGTTTTGAAAGAACTCAATATTAAAAGAAACACGTATTTTTTTATTTTTCAAAAAAATTGCTATTTTAGTGAGAAAAACCCTTTTTATTACTACTTCGAGCAGAAAGAGCGTAAGTTACAAACGTCAAAAATCAGCTAAATGACGTCACAAGTGATTATACACGTGAGAAAACATGGATTTAGAATATGGATATGGATTTGACAACGTAATAATAATAGCAAGAACGAAAGGGATGGTCCTATGAAACTTTTTACTAGTGGAAGTGAAAAGGAACGATAATCGTCCGTCCTTATCACTGTGCCACTATTTTTTGTGTGTGTGTGTGTTAGATGCTAAGACTAAGTGCCACACACACAAGTATCTTCTTAAAAAAAGTATGTAGTAAGTGACTATGTCTATCCCTCTTAGTGGCACACTATGTGCGGCCCCTCGTGAGAAAACGACGAAAAACGGTAACAAGTGTCAAATGTCACTGCCAACCACCAGTGACGTTCCAAATGCGTTCCAACCATAAGATTTTTTTGGTTATAGTGGCAGCTCTGAATCAACTATGTGATGTCACTTCCACTTTAAACTATTTTTAAGATTTTTAACAAAATATTGCGAAAAAATAATTAAAAATATATTTTTGTGATCTACTTACATGCGTATATCTCGAACTGGTTTTCGATTTAGGGACATCGAAAATTTTGAAACGTTGTCAATTCGTGGCTTTCTCATGGCTAGTCTCTATTTATTCAATACTTACAATTTATCATAGAGTTGCTGTGATTGAGCCGCGAGTATCGCAGCGTAACGCTGCGATTGATACGCCAAATAACCGCGCCCATGATAGGTCCCCTAGTTAATAGGTTAATAGGCAGGTAGTCTATCTTACAAATGCTGGACATAGAAGACAAGCACGAGGAACAAATGGTACTGTGTTACACAAAGAGCTGTCCTCGCCAATATCCGAACCCGGCAACTCCAGCTTCACAGGCAAAGTCGCTACCGACTGAGCTACGAAGGCCGTCAAAATCACTAGTACCCACTACACATTGGATTCAATTTAATACAATATTATGTCACCAAAATACACCCCATTTAACATTCATCCATTACTTACACGATGAGTCGATAAGTCGCTACCGTTTATAAAGACCTTAACAGTCATAGACAATCACTTATTTTTTTAGTCTATGCCCGGTTAAGTCCCTGTTAAAGACATTTAAAGAGTTAAGACGTCATTTCAGAGTTGAATCCAACGTAGCAAGCGGATACGTCGAGTTTGTAATAAGACTAATTATAGTAACTAATAAGCAATAAATTCATAGTTTTAAACTTACAGTTCACTGTGTTCTTTAAACATTTGATTCGCTTGACTGCCGTGAAGCGTTGACATGCCGCCTAAAAAAGATGTGGTGAGTATATTTGATTTATCATTTATTTTATTATTTAGGTACTTGAGTAACAAACTAGATTCCTTTATTTACTGACTTTTATCAACTGACTTCAAAAAAGGAAACTACAGAGTAGGTTCTCAATTCGACTGTAGGTATGTTTTTTTTTATAGATACATTTTGCTCAGAATTTTCGACTAGGTGAACCGATTTTGATGATTTTTATTTGAAAGCTGATGTTTACCGATATTGTTCAGTTCTGACAATGGCATCTATGAGAAAACCATATAAGTCTTACATTTGCATTAAGCATGAAAAGTGTAAGCATAAACGACAAATGGACGAATATCTTGAGTCAATATCACGTCAACCGAGATGGTCCCGTTGGTACCAAGTAGGGGTCTGATGATGGGATCACGGAGGATTCTTTTTAATTTTAAATTTGGTAATTATATTATAAGAATTGTCATTTTTATTAATTTCTTACCGATGGCACAAGAATAGGCGATCCCCAGAAAGTAAAATACTGTAAAATCTGTAGGTTTTGGTCGGCTGAAATAATAGAAAGTAAAGTGTTTTATTCAAATTAAAAATTTCATACTTTTTTACATATTTCACTGGCAGAGTTGGGCAAAAAGTACGTAAAGTAGAT
Source organism: Thaumatotibia leucotreta (assembly GCA_025490895.1). Taxonomy (NCBI): domain Eukaryota; kingdom Metazoa; phylum Arthropoda; class Insecta; order Lepidoptera; family Tortricidae; genus Thaumatotibia; species Thaumatotibia leucotreta. Next base: position 25,017 of record JALPQI010007149.1, on the reverse strand, counting down.
AAGTAAAGGTATCCGAAGGCCGAGTCTCTCTGTATCTTTTTTTTTGACGCCTCAGGAAGAGTTACAGTGGCGACAAATCAACAACCGTCACCACTTTATTTATTTATTTATTTTATTTTTATACCCACCTCATTTCATGCTTGTGATACTTCTGCTCCGTTTTGTCAATTGTATGATACATGTCCACTATCCCCATCTGAAGGAACAAGATCGTTGAAAGTCATAATTAATATGATTATAGTCGAGTCTACACTGTATGCTGTAGGTACTAAAATTATTCATGTTTTCTATTTTTAAATATTAGATGTCATACCTATACCAAAGTTTAGTAGTTGTAAGTAGTTTGCCAAAAAAGTCCTCCGGTTTTGGCAAACTTCGGTAATTTTTCTAGTTGGATAAAGGAAGGAAGGAAGGTAAGATTTGAATCCACGTCCTCATTGCAGCTTTCGTGGCTGAAGCCTAAACCACTCGGCTACTCCAGCCAGTTTAGGCATCAGCCGCGAATTCTGAGGACATGGGTATTTTTATTTTAGTATATGGACATCAATTTAAATGTATATACATGACATTGTAGTATTACTACGTACAAAAATACAACAAACAAAAAACAATTTGAATTGTTCCATAAAAATATTTCTATTTTTGTGAAATATTATTATTACGAGTCAACTATATATACAAATGCAATAACTAAACAATTCACGATCAACTTTAGAGTTGAAAGCAAACATTTTAGGGTATCTACTATATAATTATTAATTAGATTAATGTATTTACTCGTATTTATTAGAGTAAACTATGTGAAGTAAGATCAATATTAAATTCACTAGTAGTACCTAATTATCTAAAATCAAATTCTCCTACAAATTTACTAAGTAATTAACTAATTACATAAATGAGCAAAGCGAACATTTATTCTTTGACCTTATCTTTCGGAATGACTCCTATTGGATCTCGCCAGGAATTCATTTGTATGTCTAACCTTCTAACTAAGGGAACATTTAAATTATTTGTTTGTTTAAGTGTTTATCAGTTTTATCACAAATATTTGTTTCTTGATCAATGATCATAAATGACATCAATAAATATATCGACACTTGGGTCTTGATCGATTTTTGTAGAATTGTCTCATGATAAGTATTTATTATTATTCGGCTATTCCGTGGAATATTTAATAGGAAATAATTTACATAGTCGATTTTTTGTTTCAAATTTGTATACTACTACTTGTATATAAATTTTTATAACCCACTTAACTGTTAGTTTTTAGTAAAACGTCCCACTTTGTCGCTTACCATAAAGACGAGATTTCTTTGTATCTTCATATGAATAAACTGACAAAGCGGCTCTATGGCAAACGACAAAGTGGGATGTTTCACTATACTCACTCACAAATGAACCTTGAGTTCCCATACAATAGTTAAAATAATTGATATTTATTAGTAAATTAGTATTAACGTAAACATATATCTGCGTACGTGTTTCACGATATCTGTCAACGACATCTCAAATGCTATTGAAAGTCAGCCATATTTGTTTACATTTTTTTTGGATTATACTGACGAATAGTATAGGTGTAAACACTTAACCGTTGACCCATATAATTTCCGTTATAGCTCTTAGTCTTAGCCAAGTCTAGTCGAACCAAAAACCGATTGTTGCTATAAAGGAGTCGAACGGATGTTTTGGCATAAGATTATATTACCTATGAAAGGAACATGCAAGCTTGCGTCTGGGGTTCGGCCATTTTGTTTATTCACAACAACATTGTATAATGTGTACGTCTAATAATATGTATACATTTCGGAACGTATGTCAAAGGCATAAGGATAAAAATCGTATACATTATTAGAGCCGATCGTACCTATTTCAGTAGAGGCACTTAGGCAAATTAAATTACTCAAAAACTAGCGAAAATAGTATTACGTAATAAACTAATAAATGAATGGCCCCTAAAGGCACTGGTCTCACCGCGAGCTACTAAGCTATGAACTATAGCTGGGCGAGTATCGCCGTGTCTCTTTTATTTACACGGAAGTGCTTATCTTTTGTTCGTGTTTATAGCCGATAGTTCATAGCTTAGTAGCTCGCGGTGAGACCAGTGCCAAAACCAGCGTGACTCAAATGACCGTAACCATGGCAATAACAGCCAAAGAATAGTTGATTCACCCAGATACAGCTAGGTTAGGTTACATTGTCGCCCTCGTTTCACACTTGGCTCCAACTTTCACCCTCGTCGAAAATAGTACATTTCCTAACTAGTGCAACAAACACCCGAGTAAAAAAAAGTTTTTGCACGTGTAAGGGACGATTTTTTTCATAACAAGTGCGTCAGAAAGAGAAATTACAGCGCGCGAAGCGTGCGCAAAGTTTACTTCTCCGCACTAGTTAGGAAAAATAGATTTAATTTATCTTCTCAAAATTCCACGCATTGCATTCTTAATTTCGGAAACTGCTATATCTACTATCATTTTCTTTTATCGCTCCAACATTGCTAGTTGGAGCAAATCCAAGTCGCCCAGTATACGAGACATGGAATCTTGTGGCCCTATGAGGTGCCACATTATTATCTTAAAGGCTATTCAGTTTAGGTTCTGCCTGTCAGTTTTTCTACGGAACCTGGGACCTCAGCTGGAATTTAAAATAACCTCGAAATAGCCCAATATTTTAAAATGTATGTATTACATAGTAGAGCAAAGAAAGAAAGAAACCTGTGAATGTATAAGTCATACTGACTAACTCTTACTAGACTTTCCTACAAAAATGATAGAACTATTGTTTAAAAGTATCAGGAACTCTAGAACTATTGTGCATGCTATAGGAACTCCAATAAAAACGTGATCTGCTTACACTTGATATGCTAACTTAACGCACCCCTCTTACTACCGGGCCAACGCCGAAATCGTGAGAATAAATTTGACTGTCCCATACAAAACGGCAGCATCCCACCGGCCCGGCCGGAATGTATGAAACGGCCAATTTTTCCCGGTAGTAAAAGTTGGCCACCTATGACTTATACAAATATACATTCACAGGTTTCTTTCTTTGCTCTACTATTTGATATATATACGTATTTTATACTCGTTATGTACTACTACTCAATATTTTATGTAACTTACAACATCGTAGTTTTAATTAAACTAGAATTTATATACCGAAGAACGAAAAAAGAACCGTTCTTTTGTATGGACCCGGTCTCAATTTAGGTCCTAAACTGAATCGCATTAGTCCAGTCGACGTCAAATATATCATCACGGTTTAGGTGCCAAAAATATATTTACACGACCTTAATATCAAACCAATAAAGCCGTGTAAATATATTTTGCCGACTGTCATCGTGGTGTGTCTCCTGGTCACCTTCTCGAGCTCCTGCAGCAAGGCCTTCACCAGTGGCATGAGGAGGCCGCAGGCCACGGTGTTGGATATCCACATCGACAGGAACATGGCACTGAAGAACAGCACCAAACTTAACCTGGAAATTAATTTAACCTTCTTTACGAGTATAAACGTCCATCATCACCAGTGTTCGGTTTTTTGGATTCACCCTCGCGGGATTACGCGTATAAAAAATGATGGGTGTGACTATAAAAAAAATGAATACTATTATATTACATTATGAACAGTAACATGGCAAATTGCATGGAAATACGTATAAATAATCAAAGTTTATTTTTCGAGTTACTATAAGAGACCCGCCGGGGGAATCCAAAAAACCGATCACTGATCATCACCGTCACCATTTGTCAGCCTCTGTAGCCTAGTTGGTAGTGACCCTGCCTACGAAGCTGGAGGTTCCAGGTTCGGATCCCGGCGAGGGCATTATTTGTGTATTTATTTATCACAAATATTTGTTCCTTGATCATGACTGTCTATGTATTTAAGTATGTATATGTATATATCTATTATATATATCGTCCCCTGGTACCCACATCACAAGCTTTAATTGAGCTTACCGTGGGACTAGGTCGATTTGTGTAAGATGTCGCAATATATATATATATATATATATATATATATATATATATATATTTATCATCTCTATATTAGCCTCCTGCCGCCCAGGCAATACAATCTGCCAGGGGATTTGAAATGAATAGTGTAGGAAATAGAACAGAATTTCTTTTGTTTGATGAGAACTTTTAATAGGCCTTTGGGTGGCTAGAGGTTAAAGCTCATCAAATACATACGCACTTTTGTATCTTTCTTAATAACACCTGCAACATCAGGGGAGGTTACAAATGCGTTTCCGCTTTCAGAGTCAAACGCCTTATAAGGGTAACGGCCGTTGCTTCGGGGAGTACCGCTGCCCGCAGTGTAACCGCAAGTGGATGTCTGCCAACTCCTGGGCTGGTTATGGGCAGGAGTGTACCTCGTGTCGCATCAACGTCTTTCCTCATAAACAGGTAAGAATACGAGACACTTCCATTATACCTGGGTCCTGGTAGTGACTGTGCTTATTATGATGGTACCGTAAGACCATACAACTATAGTCCACTACTACAATTATGGTCCACAAGTTCTACTCGTAATTAAGCATCAATGGAAATCTTTTATTTTGGTTTTATCTAAGTTTTTTTTTTAATCATTATTGAAGAGACTTTGTGTAACAACTGCGTAATATAATAATTACACTAAATCGAAGATATTTGACTTAGTTTTGGACCATAGTTGCGAGCTTATGAACTATAGTTGGCTAGTTTTACGTTACCGTGTTTATATCGTTGTTGCTGTCGGATTCTAACAAGTTGTTGTTGTATTCTGGCTATTTTTTCCGCAACTCGACATCAAACGCTGGCCTAGTTGTTGGGGACTTCACATACACCCTTGAATATCTTCGCAGTCAAAAGTTATTTATCACAAATAAAATCACTTAACAACACACAAATTACTTATGACGTAAAATTGTGTATTTTTTAGCAATTTACCCGTATGGGCAGTGCACCTCATAAACAGGTACATGGGTCGTTCTATTGGCATTTCAGCGGCTTCATTACCCTATTCCCTTCCTCACCTGTTCAGGACATATATATGAGCCACAATAATAAATAAATAAATGAATATCTTGGGACATTTTACACAAATCGACCTAGTCCCACTGTGATGTGGGTACCAGGCGACGATAATATATATAATATAATTATATCATAGAGAGATTCATACTTAAATACATAGACATGACCAAGGAACAAATATTTGTGATAAATATTTGTTAACACAAATAATGCCCTCGCCGGGATTCCAACTCGGAACCTGCAGCTTCGTAGGCAGGGTCACTACCAACTAGGCTACGGAGACTGACAATAAGAGTGATTTGATACAAGTGTGAACTTACTGTACAATACAATTTCGATTGAAATTTATTGATTATTTTGGCTCGCTTTAGAATAAATAAAAGGAGGGTAATTTTGCATAAAACCACCGTGAGTCAAGATACCGTAATCATGGTGGTAATAACAGACAAAAATAAAGTGGATTCACCCATTTACGAGTCTCACTCATAAGCACTCATATCACTCATATGCTTTGAAATTTTGGTTGCACTTTATTCCCTTGTACAATAAGAGTAGGGTTGCCACCTTTTTTTAAAGAGAAAATAGTATTTTTATGAAAATGTTCAAAAAATATAGTGCTTACAGGGAAAGTGGGGAAAAAATATAGCATACCTATTTATCAAATTGTAGTTGCCGCGAATTCCGCGAATGCGTTCCATTTCAAAATTCCAAACAATCATAAAATTAAAGCCGCTGGCTATATAATACATTATTTTACGTACTATATTGTTATTGTATATTATATAGTACACTCGAGTACAATATAGTATGATACTATATATTAAACGGGTGGCAACCCTAAATAAGAGTGACAACTGGGTCGCGTTTTATAAAGTTACCCCCTTATTCATAAACGTCTGCTAACTTAACAAGCCGCTAATAATTGTTTGTCCCTTTTGCTCTTATGGACACATTGTTAAGACCGAAAGGGACAAACAATTATTAGCGGCTTGTTAAGTTAGCAGACGTTTATGAATAAGGGGGTTACATTTTACAATTAATGATTAAACGAACTTACCTGAAGTGAAGTTCTATCATAATTATACGATAGCTTGTCCGAAGAGGTTAGCATTTATCACATGTAGTAGCACACACGGTGTCGCCAATCACGCACTTTATTTCGGAAACTAAAGAGGCAAAAACGTTTGCTCAAACGTCTTTTTTTTTTTTTTTTTGGCGGGTAGAATGTTTCCTATTTTATCTCGTTTCTACCCGAAATCGCACCATCATTTAGTTTAGAGCACTTTTCGATTCCTTTCTAGTTTTCTAGGGGTTTACCTAGGGAGGGTGGGATGCTAACCTCTTCGGACAAGCTATCGTATAATTATGATAGAACTTCACTTCAGGTAAGTTCGTTTAATCATTAATTATACTCAAGCTTGTCCTCGAGGTTAGCATTTATCACATGTAGATGTTGAGAGGAATGACACTTGGAATGGAAAACGTTTGGTCAATCATTATGAATAAATTCTATTATTATTTAGTTCCATTATGGACAACTTAATTTTCACAGAATGAATCATTCATCAAGATACAGATACAGGGATCACCATTCTAGTATAAAATCGTCGTAAATTAACTCCTAAACTATTGACCCTAGATGTGGCAGCGTGTTTAGTGTTGTGGGCGTGTTTAGTGGTGGGTGAATATTGATATATCAATACCACATCCTTGCAAAGTATTCTTAATCCACCTACTTAAAGTTTGAGAAGTTATTGATTTATGTGGTTTAATCAAACTTACAAATAGGGTATCACTATTGCGAAGGGTTTTTGTTTAATCTAAATAAGAATGTAAATCAGCACATGGACATATTTCTGGCCTTTTTCGAAAATATGGTAAAACAAGTGTTGGTTGTGCAACACCCACGCGCGATGTTTTTATTAGGTCTGGAATTTTGATATGAATTTCATTGACACGAAAAACAATGTTCTTAATGTTAATTTTGAAAATTTTAAAGAACATCTGAACTCGATGTGCTGTTGTATGAGCAAGAAGCATTACAAGCTTTTTTTATATTTTTTCTAAATTATGAGTTGCATTTGGATACCAATTTGCTAGAGTTCAGAACTACAAATGTGTCCCAGGTCGTGTTGTATTTGGGCAAGGGTGGACGCAACCGAAATATATCTTTGAAAAAATGTTTCATACGATCATCATTACTTATGTCTGCACCTAAGACTAAAGAAAGAGCGGACCGGCAGCTATTTAGTGTTCCGTATTGAGCACCAGAGTCGTACAAAATAATTAAAAACGAAATCACGGTTGGAACAGATGCTAGATACATATCTACTTGATTATTAATACAAGAAGAAAACCATTTCTTGAGACAAGAGTCATATTGTTTAAGTGAGATATTTGAAAGAGAGGCCAGCATAATATGTATTGCAGATGCTGGCACAAGTTTTTTTTTATCATCGACGTCCTGATAACACCCCTGCAACCAGGGTAATCTTTTGTTGTATCATATATCTCGGTTGCTGGAATGAGAGATAATGAGATCCCTATTGTATTTGAAAAATAAAGGTTTAGAAGCTAGGAGGCCTTGAAACAATGGGTACCACGGTTGGGCAGGCTAAAGTGGTTCTACGAGAATTCCATAAGCCTTGTCATTTATTATTTTTCTCAATGCCTTAAGAATTATTGCAAATGGTGGGAACCCATAAAAATACAAATTCGACCACGGCACAGTAAAGGCATCTATTTCAAAGGCATCAGGATTCCTGTGCCATGAAATATATTTTTTACACTTTTTACTAAATGTATTTGCAAAAATGTATATTTCCGGAGAGCCAAATGCATCCACAATTGGTTTTAATGTATATTGCGACAGTTCCCACTTTATATCTGGATGGACTCGTCGAGATTCAGCATTCAGCGTCTGCGATTGTGTTATCAGCAGACCTTATGCAAAATACGAACGAAGTGATGTTCCTTTTTCGCACCACACTTAAGATGTGGAAATTGTACACCACCCATGCGGTTAACGTAGGAAATAGTCGTTGTGTTATCAATTCTTAAAAGAATTTGGCAATCATGAAAACTTTGAGTCCGAAAAGGGCAGCTAAAATCTCTAAATAATTAATATGTTCTGAGCGTTATTCAACGCTCCACAACCCACTGGCCCGGTCGTTACCACAGGCAGCCCCCCATCCCGTAGGTTGAGGCATCACTATAGATCTCTAAACAATACTGGTTTCGTTTAATTTTACAAGAAGGATGTGCAATAGCACGCGACCACCATTCTAGATCTGGTAGAACTGATAACGGTATAGTCATATACTTATCATAATTGTCATCGTCAATTAAATTTTAAATATTTACAATGTTCTAGATCTTTGGTATAAAGTCAACCATATTCGACAGCTGGACATGCGGAAGTACCTAAGTAAACTCATGAGTAGGCTTAGGACTTTTCATAGCATATCGTGGTTCTAAAATCCTTGGAGCCGCTATGTGAAAAATTTTCGAAGTCAAAGTCAAAGTATATTGTAATATTCTATTCACTTTCTATAATGACTATACTGATTTATACCTACTGTCACATCGTTACTGAGTTAATTTTAATCGAACATAATTAATTTTAAAAATCGAACTTGATTTCATAAAAAGTGCATACGAATTTAGTTATATCGGAAACCATAAATAACTAGACAATTAGGTTCAAAACAAACTAGAAAAAGCCTCCTAGATCGGTAATAGCGATGAAAATGGCGAAAGTATAATGTTGTTTTTCTCGAAAGTTTCGAATCTTTCGTATAAATTACATGTAACTTCCGAACACTCAGCCGCATCAGTCGTGAGCTACGAACGTTTAAAAAAAAAGTGTTTTTTTTTCGAGAATTTTTGGAGATTTCATCTTTAACAAGAAGCTATGCACCTTCTTGTCCTTACTTTAGAGTTGAAATGAGATACTAGTCCGATCATAAGCCAAGAACGCTTTTCGTCGATTCGTTTTTTCGGGTGTCTTGGAAAAAAATAGTGCAAGTTTGACTTTACGTTTACTCCTTAGCTATTCGGCTGAGTGGCATCAAGTAAATTTATATTGAAAGCTTGTTTTTTTATCACGTACATCACATATCTGCAGGTAAAGTTAGTGAGAATATTTTTTTTTGTGACATCGTTTCAACTCACCAAAAAATAGTCCGGTCTTACCCGGGTGTACCTTATACGTAGTATAAACAGTATAATGAAATAGGTATACAAGTTTACAGTGCATTTTATAATAGTAGTGGTTTACGTGTAAAATACTTTTTTTTGCATTATTTTATTGAATTATGATACTCCGAATGTATTGGCTCTAGTACAAACACGTGACTTTTCATTTTGCTCAGACTAAATCTCAATATCAGTTGACTAAACAGTTCAAATTATAAATTATGATAAAATACTTATAAATTGGAATCAAAAGTAACGTCAGTCGAAACTTCAAAGGTAACGTCAGTTTTGTTTCTTGTTCGGAAGTTACATGTAATCTATACGAAAGATTCGAAACTTTCGAGAAAACACTATGATACTTTCTCCATTTTCATCGCTACTTAAGACTTTCTAGTTTGTTTTGAACACTAATTGTCTAGTTTTATTATGGTTTCTGTTCTGATATAAGTCGGTAACTAATTTAGTATGTATTTTTTATGAGATCAAGTACGTTTTCTAAAATTAATTACGTTCGATTAAAATTAATGCAGTAACGATGTGACAGTACGTACATAAATCATTATATTTAATATTACAATATACTTTGACTTTGACTTCGAAAATTTTACACATAGCGGCTCCAAAGATTTTAGAACCACGATATGCTATGAAAAGTCCTAAGCCTACTCATGAGACGAGCAAAATCTCTAATCAAATCAAGAAATTAGTTGATTTCTGATTAAATTTTTTCAATTTTTGCCAATGGTAAAGTAACCTCCAAATTTTCTCTTGTCCAAATTGTCTTTGATGAATCCAAAAAAATTACAACTCCTATGAGGCGTTAGGTTACTCATATCTTTGTTTATAATCAAACCTAGATAAATTGTAAAAGGTTGACAGTATCGGTTACATTTTTTAGAAATGTGTTGGGATAATCAGATATCAATAAAAAAATCGTCAAGGTACACGGTGGACAGATAACCGCAAGATCTTAGCAAATTGACGATTGGCTTCATACTTTTAATGCAAACATAAGGTGCAGTATTTAAACCGAACGGTAATTAATACACTAAATTGATATAATTTACTTTTAAACGTAAATCTAAGGTACTTTTTAAAATTTCCATGTACCTATTGGTATTAGAAAGTACGCGTCTTTTAGACCTAAGCTGCACATACTCGTATAACTATCCCTTGATATTAATTTCAAGGCAGTGCGCAGGTCTTCAAGTTTAAAATGATTGTATTTATAAAGGGTTTAGCAGCCTTACCGAACAAGAGGTGCCTTTCCCCACGGATGAGGTCAATATTTTAGGTGGTGTACTAGCAGGACCTAAGAATACTCCATGCTTAATATCAGCTCTAGATCTTCTTTTGTTTCAGAGTTATTCAAGATAATGTAAAATATACAGGGTGTCGTTGAAAGTGGCATATTTCGTAAACTGTTCAAGTTAGATCAACCAAACAAAATTGTGTTTGATAACAATAAAATAAACTACAAAATGCATATTTTTAACCTGCATCTTGTCCTTATTTTTCATAATAAAAAAAGGTTTCTTGTTTTTTTTTCCATATTTTTTTTTATTTCACGCGGAGGTACACCTACAAAAAAAATATGCATACATAGCCACTAATGTCCACTGTATACATAAATAAAAATATTTCCGTAAATCATCGTGCGTCATGCCAAAAAAAAATTTTTTTCAGAAGTAGTCGTTACTGGCAAACAAATAAAGTACCAGTGCAGTGTGAACATAAGTTAGTGTGTAGGTATACAATCTCTCGACACTTACCGCACAAAATATCATTGACGTAAATTGACTTATTAATCAATCAATCAATCAATCAAGCCATTTATTTCCAATAGAAGTTACATTAAATTTGTATACATGCATATTTACATAGATTAATTAAATAAATTATTAATAATATTAAAATTATAGCACTGTTTGCAACACTTCAATTAATTAAATTAAATTAAATCATTCCATTCTTTAACATAATTATTTTAGTGACTAAATACTATATTTAATTACTATTGGATGTCCATTTCTGGACGAAGGCCTTATTAATACATTTGCTTTATAAAAGTGAGATAAACATTTGACACATAGTATTGTTTTCGACATTTGATTTGTTGCATTTTCTGTTGGAAAATGGAAAAAATTAAGTTTAAGTCTTGTGAAAAAACGTTAAAAAATATATGTGGAAAGAAAAAATGCATACAAACTGGACAAGAGGCTGATTTATATAGCAAATGCACTAATAAGTCAATTTACGTCAATGATATTTTGTGCGGTAAGTGTCGAGAGATTGTATACCTACACACTAACTTATGTTCACACTGCACTGGTACTTTATTTGTATGCCAGTAACGACTACTTCTGAATAAAATTTTTTTTTGGCATGACGCACGATGATTTACGGAAATATTTTTATTTATGTATACAGTGGACATTAGTGGCTATGTATGCATATTTTTTTTGTAGGTGTACCTCCGCGTGAAATAAAAAAAAATATGGAAAAAAAAACAAGAAACCTTTTTTTATTATGAAAAATAAGGACAAGATGCAGGTTAAAAATATGCATTTTGTAGTTTATTTTATTGTTATCAAACACAATTTTGTTTGGTTGATCTAACTTGAACAGTTTACGAAATATGCCCCTTTCAACGACACCCTGTATATTTTACATTATCTTGAATAACTCTGAAACAAAAGAAGATCTAGAGCTGATATTAAGCATGGAGTATTCTTAGGTCCTGCTAGTACACCACCTAAAATATTGACTTCATTCGTGGGGAAAGGCACCTCTTGTTCGGTAAGGCTGCTAAACCCTTTGTTTAGCTCTTTCAAATTCAAAATAAATCTCATTTTTCCGTTCGATTTAGGTACCAAGAACACTGGAGATATATATTGGCCTTCACAGCTCTGACTCTGACATTCGGAAATGGCGCCTATGGATAATAGGTCGCTAATACAATGTCGGAATTGTGTTATTTCTGAATCAGAATACTCCCTAAAAGCGGGTAGTGTATGTTGTACTACAGGCCTTGAAAAAGGAATTTGATAACCTTGTATCCACGACAATATAGTTTTGTCGTTAGTTAGGAGTGACCACTGGTACTATAGCGAGTTAAACGGTCGGCAAACCTTACCGAATCTAGCGGCGGTTGTTGCGCCTGTGATGCGGACGCGACGAGGAGTTGTCGCGACGACTCTTCCGTGCTGGCTCCTTCGTCCACTGGGTACCCTTCGGCCTGTAGTAATTCTGGGGAGGACCTCGCCAGTTTACATTTTTGGGGGGTATTTTATTATTGTTGTTCTTCATTGACTGCAAACCTGAGGTCGACGGCGTGGTTTTCAAATTGTCGCTTGATTTATAGCCTTAGCGGCTTTTATTTTTCTGCAAGATCTTGACTGAAGAGATACTTATCTATTTTAGTTGTTTGTAACTAATCTTTAAGCTCCTTTTTATATTATGTAGAATAATTTTCCTCTTGCCTAAAGATTCTGCGTTCTGACTCGCATAGAATCTTACAAGAGTCCATTAATAGCTGTATAAGCTTTGTGTTTTTCGGTTATTCATTCAAGAGCAGGGTAAGGCTCTCTGCTAAATTCTCTGAAACTGTAGAAATTGCAGAAGAAATTTGTTTCTGTCGAATTTCTATACTTTTCTCCCTCTTAAAAACATGTTCATGTACCGCGGCTTAATCTCAATATTGAGGGTAGGAGCATCAATTAAGGCGCTATTAGCGGGAGGTAAATATCTGTCTAAAAGTTTCATACGTGTATCTTTATCTAGCCGATTAGTAGCTATATGCTCCAAGCGTACTGCAAGATCAGGTCTGATCTCTTTGCCGTAAACTCTGACCTGAGATGGATCATCTCCTAATATTTTAAGGAGATCTTCGTCGAGATCCATTATGTTAGAGACGACCATGGGTGGCTCGTCTAACGGCAACGGTACTGTTGAGTTGTTTACCTCCTGAGCCACAGTTGGATCGGCACTTGCAGCGAGTGCCGAGGAGACTAAAGCAGGCACAGAGGCTGTTGTCACCGGCTGAGCACCTAGTCGCGCTCGCCATAAGAGGTGTGGCCAAGCTTGCCGTTGGCGGGCGGGCGCGTCGTGAGTCACCTTTACACCGGATTCCTGTTCGCTGTCGGGCATGTCTGAAGTACAACGATCTGACGTTGTAAAATGAGTAGCAAAGATGTTAACCTTAAGTGTTAACTGCAATGCTATATGCCCAAAGACGGTTATTGGATATTGGTACGATAATGTTTTATTAAAATATATAGCAAAGATGTCGGCCTAAATGCGGACTGCAATGCTTTGTACCGTCGAAGATGCTCTTAGGAATTATAATTAGTCCGATGATGTAGTCGTAGTAGCAGAGATGTTGGCCTTAGTGCCGACTGCAATGCTACCTTGCGTGACAATATTAGGTAAGTGACAGCCCCGTGAGCTGCCCGCATTCCTAATTTTATGTCTATTGCAACGACAATTAACGTTCAATTCGAACGAAGTAAGGGTATGTGAGCGTTTTACCTTCAATGATTATCGGCTCCTGTAATGAACGAGGTCTTGAAGGCGAGCGATGCCGCGAGCGTGGAAACACTGACCTGGACTGCGACGAGGATGAGCTGGACGACGAGGATTGCGATCTGGAGGACGGCGAGGGCGGTGTGACAGATCTTTGTCGATCACTACGTTTACGCCGAGCACGAATTAATATGCGTTCGAGATTTTTAACTTTTCTCGCAATGCACTCATAATCATTGGAATCCGTACGAGTACGTTTGCCGATGATTATATTTTGGTTTATACCTACGCGGCGTAATTTTCAACGTGCGGAGAGGCGGAGCACTGAAATGTGAATGATGGTGCGATTTCGGGTAGAAACGAGATAAAATAGGAAACATTCTACCCGCCAAAAAAAAAAAAAAAAAAGACGTTTGAGCAAACGTTTTTGCCTCTTTAGTCTCCGAAATAAAGTGCGTGATTGGCGACACCGTGTGTGCTACTACATGTGATAAATGCTAACCTCGAGGACAAGCTTGAGTATAATTTCGCTATTTGCGCTTATGCGTGCGTTAGAGAGGAAAAGAGCGAATTTGTCAAATGTAACTTTATAAAACACGACCTTTGTAACACCAGTTTTTTCTATTACCCACTCACTTGCTTTTGGTAACTGCAGGGCTAGCCAAGGTGCCATTCTGCTATCTTATACGATAAGCGATAAGTAATAAATGTATGAGAACGACAGATTCGTACGAAAAGTCACGTGACCATATCCATACATTGTTATAGTCACGTGACTTGCTAGGCCTGCAGTTATCTAAGTGACTGGGTAATAAAAAAAATGGTATCGGTTTTCAGAGGCCGTTGCAGAAGCCCGACGGGCTAGACAAGGGTGACATGGAGAAGGCGCACCTGCAGTCCCTTTGCCAGAAGTGCAAGGCGCTCGGGCGCTGCTGCCGCGAATACAGGCGCTTCTAAAATATACCCGCAGAACTATACTACTAAGAAAAGTACTGCTCGATTAGGTATTATCAAACCGCGATTAGAAAGGGATATGAAAGTACTGTTGTCACAATAGTGTATAAGTCAATCCAAGATACCTATATTCATATATAGTTTAAGTGCACTGCAGAGACTTACAGATAATATATTAATTAATCACTCATAGTACACCAAACGAAGGAAACTCAGAGGAAAAAACTCGTGTATAAGCGAATTTTGGCATAGTTGTAGGGAATGGTGTTTTAAACCACATACTAAAAGTACTGGTGTTTAGGGGTGGAGCTAACGAGGGGAGAAGGGGGTAAAGGTCCTTATTTTTAATTTTTTGTTAATAACTCGTAAACCGTGGCTTGTAGCAAAAAACGGTCTAGTACATAAGTAATCTACATCAAATTTTCTACAAAAAAGATGTATACATGCTTCCTCTGGGATCAATGTGTCATGAGATAAGAAAGCAAGAAGATGGACACTAAAGAAATAAACACAGTTGTTTAAGTAGGTATGGCACATACAGAATGCTCGCGAGCATTCCAAAAGATTTTAATGCTCAATTGCTGACCATATTTAGAGTCTTTCATGTTATATAAAATTTCCCGGATTCGGCTTGGTTTCAGAGATAATCAACCTTTTTTTCGACATAAGTTTCTCGACGTAGCTCGTCATAAAACTTCTTTTTGATTACAATGCTACCACAATGTGTTTTA
The DNA here is from genome assembly GCA_025490895.1 of Thaumatotibia leucotreta. Classification (NCBI taxonomy): domain Eukaryota; kingdom Metazoa; phylum Arthropoda; class Insecta; order Lepidoptera; family Tortricidae; genus Thaumatotibia; species Thaumatotibia leucotreta. Next base: position 9,599 of record JALPQI010007149.1, on the reverse strand, counting down.
ATATGACCACACCTTTTGCCTTGTAATAAAAAAATGGGAATGAACTTGACGAAATGACCTGTCCCTGAAAAAAATATAAAAAAAAATAATTTTAACAAATTATTGTTATGATAAAAAGTAATGGAAATGTCAAAAGTATTCAAAAAGTCAAAAACAAAAGTGAAAAAAAAATTTTTTTTTTGGTTGTAATGGACATTAGGTCTCATAATAATTTTTGCTTATTTTGATATCTAGAATGCATACTTATAATCTTTTGGAATGCACGCGCCCGGGCGTGCCCTGTATGCTTATTTGTAAAAATAAAATTCCTAATTATCTTCTAAACCTAAAATATTCTCATAATCATCGTCAAAAGATTTTAACTATGCATTGTAGACATCAAAACAAACAAAACATATTATGAGACCTAATGTCAAATAAGACCCAAAAAAAAATATTTTCTCCCTTTTTTTTAGACTTTTTGCATACCTTTTAACATTTCCAGTACTTTTCATCGTAACAATAATTTGTTAAAATTATTAATTTAAATATTTTTTTTAGGGACAAGTTATTTCGTCAAGTTTATCCCATTTTTTGATTGCCAGGTAAAAGTGTAGTAATATTAAAACACATTGTGGTAGCATTGTAATCAAAAAGAAGTTTTGTGACGAGTTACGTCAAAAAACTTATTTCGAAAAAAAGGTTGATTATCTCTGAAACCAAGCCGAATCCAGGAAATTGTATGTAACATTAAAGACTCTAAATATGGTCAGGAATTGAGCATTAAAATATTTTGGAATGCTCGCGAGCATTCTGTATGTGCCATACCTACTCAAACAAATGTGTTTATTTCTTTAGTGTCCATCTTCTTGCTTTCTTATCTCATGACTTATTGATCCCAGAGGAAACATGTGTATGTCTATTTTGTAGAGAATTTTATGTAGATTCCTTATGTACTAAAACGTTTTTTACTATAAGCCATGGTTTAAGAGTTATTTACGAAAAATTAAAAATAAGGACCTTTACACCCCTCTCCCCGCGTTAGCTCCACCCCTAACCACCAGTACTTTTAGTATGTGGTTTAAAACACCATTCCCTACAACTATGCCAAAATTCGCTTATACACGAGTTATTTCCCCCGACAGGCAACTTTTGGTCTTCGTTAGGTGGGCTATCAGTACATCTATAAACAACTCTTTTCTTGGTAAATGTTGTGTCATTTGTCGTGTCAACAGTACTTTTGAATCCCCTTCTGATTCCGGTTTGGTAATACTGTCTGCGACGAGCTCGTATTTTTACCTACCCTATAGATACCTATAGGTTTTACATGCTATTAGAGTTTGCTTTAAAATTGCCTTAGCGTTTAAGTATCAAGAACAAAATGATTATAATTACTATGATTATAATTACACCTCCAACTCTAATTTTATTTTCTTAAGGCCGCTCCAAACTCGTGTGCGAATCACGGCGTAAAGCCGAGAAGTCAAGTATGCACTCGTTTCTTCAGTGCGCTCGATATGATTCGCTCATGAGTGGGGAGTGGCCTTTATCTTATGTCATAAGTATCATGACGCCCTGTCTTTCACGACTCTTGTGGCTTTTGCCAGTCAGTAAGTGTTTTTTTTACATAGAAGATAGAAGAAGTGTTTATTTTATTGTTTCTATTCCAACTTAACCTGGAGGTACCGTGCCTACGAGTATCTACTATATTTTTAATTTCTTCCTTGCCTTCTTTTCTCGCCTACCTTCTTCATTTTCATGAGGGCGTCATGTCGTATTAAGGAGATCCATCGTCATTGTAATTTAAAAACTAAGCATATATAATTACCAAAGAGATTGTACTTGCCATAAAAAGCATTTTCAAATTATGTTATTTTGTATTACATGTTTGTTGTTTAATTTACAAATTTTAATCTGATAATTTGTTGGCTACTACATAATAAACAATTATGGAACAATGTGTTTCAGTGAATTTTAAAATTATACGTTACTGTTCCCAGTTTTCACTGCTCATAGCCTGAACCCCTCAGCCACCCGGTCTTAGCGGACAGCGGCCCTGCCGCGAAAAACGAAATTCGTAAATTTAGAGGATTTGTCTCTCTCACTCTAATGACGCCTTTGTTGGAGTGACAGAGAAAAATCCTCGAAATTTACGAACTTCGATTTTCGCGGTAGTAGGCCAGGGTCGAATTTCTCGGGTACAATCTAATGTCTGACTATAGGGTATATTCTAACTTATTCTAAGCATTAGTGCCCGATACCTCCTATAATCTGGAATATCTGGATCATAATAGATTCTTAAATAGCTAGAGAACATGGTGCCATGTGATGCCATCTGCTTACGCAATAAGTGCTTACGCAATTTAGAATTTTGAGGAAAGGTTGCCGATAGCTGGAGGCGCTAGGAAATATTAATAAAGTGTTCTGTAACAATACAATTTCCTAAGCAATATGCGCGGCGCGCGGACTCGAATACTTTCTCGCTCGCACATTCGTTCATCTCATCAAGAGGCCGCCGAAGATATCCGAACGCGCACGAACCCCGAGCGCAGGGTATAAAAGCCGACGTGCGCGCCATAATACTTCACTTAGCTAGCGACTGCCTTAGCGATAGGTACAACCCTCTGTCCTCTGGCAAGTCTCACTGAGTCTGGGAGTTCGATAGCGTCCTAGCAGTCTTCTCCCATATTCACCCTAGGTTTTAGCTAGGGCCTTGGCGATAGGTTCACCGACTGTCCCTTGGCTATTTGTATCGGCAGTGGAGGGTTCAACCTTGCCACCCACTGTACGACTTAACGTAGCTAGGAAGTTCCAGTAATGAATGAACAGTTAATGTATCTATACCTATAAGTATAACCCTAATAAATGTAAACGTTGACATTGGCGTTTAACTCATCTCCAAGTCGCCTACCTTACAAATTGGCGCCCAACGAAATAACTACCCGCTCGATTGGAAGATTAAGTTGCATCTACCCTATATTTTTTTTCTCAAGTACCCCACATAAAATAAATATAAAATGGCGGAAGGAGATACGAATAAGGAGGGGGACGGCGAAGTGTCTACAAAGAAGGTAGTTTCAATTAAATCAAAGGTTAAAACGACAGGAGAAACACAGGCACAAGCGCCATCAGTATCTTCGATACATTTATCCGAGGATCAGTTCGCTGAATTATTAAAGCGTCTCCCTACGATGCCTGCAAAGAACTTTGTTCCATGTACGATCCGTTTCCACGGCGAATACGACCACAACAAGGTGGAGGAGTTTATTCATGGCATCAAGCTTTATAAGGAAGTGGAACAAATCAGTGACGACGATGCTCTGTCGGGTTTACCGTTGCTGTTTAAGGGCAAAGCAAGCGATTGGTGGCGTGGAATACGTGGCGAGATCAAAACGTGGCCTGCAGCACTAAAAGCTATCTCTGCCGCATTTTCGCCGCAAAAACAACCACATGACATTTATCTCGAAATATTCGCTACACCACAGGCAAAAGATGAAGGTATAGATGATTTCTTGTGTCGCAAGCGCCTTTTGCTGGGCGCCTTGCCATCGAAGAGGCATAAAGAAGACGAGCAGATCGACCTTATTTATGGGTTGCTAAAATTGGATCTGAAAAAGCGCATTGCTCGTTCTGACATTAAAACCTTCGCCGAGTTAACAGAAAAGGCACGTCATCAGGAATCTTTGGTCAAGTTTAAGCCTTCCGTAGACAAAGTTGACAAGCCAGTTGCATCCACCTCGCAACCCATCCGAACGTCGAACAAAGTTACAAGATGCGTGTATTGCGCTAAGAAAGGCCACACGGTAGAAGTGTGCCGTAAGCGCCTGGCTAAACTTGATAGCAATACCATCGGGAAGGAGAATGAGGTTGCAACACCCGTAGTGACTTGTTACGGCTGCGGAGCACCGGGAGTTTTTCGCAGTAACTGTGCTACATGCAATAGCAAGGAAACCCCACCTAAAGAAGTGGCATTTTACACCATAGAAATCACAAGAGAGGATCATGTAAAGATACCTACGATTGAGGTGAAAATTCTCGACCAGACAGGATATGCGTATATGGACACTGCGGCACGCACGAGCGTAGCAGGCGAGCATTTGTACACATTGATGAAGGACAAAGGCGTCGAGTTTGCAGAACAGTTGGCTGCGGTACGACTGGCAGATGGTACCATTAAGATGAAGCAGCTCTTGTCAGCCACCGTTGAAATATTATTAGGCAAACGACTCAACACGATTACTTTTACAATCATGCCAGATGCCAAAGAAAATCGCACACTTTTAGGCATCGATTTCTTAGAAGCGGCGGGCATCGAATTGAGTCCTCCCCAAAGATCGTGGCATTACATCGATAAGCCTAAAGAGGTATTCCCGTTTCTACGGCTACAAAATCGCCAGCAAATTCCTTTGTTGAAGGCCGCAAAGAAACTTTCATTTACCGAAGAAGGGAAAAGCGAAGAAACATTGCCAGATTTTCTTTTTGGGCCCGTAACTTACAGTTATTGTCCCCAATTCCCGTGACGCCGTCGCCGCCTCATCATGATGTCTCGCCACCGAAGAAACCGCGTTGGGAACTAATCAAGATGCCGACACCGCCACGTCCAACACGTCCACGAGAACCAGCGGACAATGCATCGCAAATTGACCCCCGCATAGATTATATTCCAATAAATCCTACACCACTGTATTGTATTGATATTTTATTGCAACCAAATGAGGGCCATTCTCTATCTACTACTGAAATACCTAAATTCAATGAGTTGTTAAGTAAATATAGCGACATCTTTGCTAAAGAGGGAAGTCCAACTACTTACACTGAGCATAAGATAGATACAGGGGATTCCCAACCTATAGCAGTAAAACCATATAGGCTTTCCCCAGTAAGACAGCAACAACTTAAAGCAAAGTTAGATGACATGATCAGTAACGATATTATTGAGGAATGCGACTCACCTTGGTCTGCACCAGTCATATTAGTGCCAAAGGGAACAGACGACGTAAGAGTCTGTGTAGACTACAGGAAGCTAAATGAGGTGACCATACCAGACAGGTATCCTTTACCTCGCATCGACGACTTGATCCATCAAGCTAAAGCGATGCCATACATGACCACTATAGACTTGCAATCTGGGTACTGGCAAATTAAAGTGAATGAAGCGGATCAGGTTAAAACTAGTTTCATTTGTCCATTCGGAATGTATAAATTCAAACGTATGGCTTTTGGTTTAAGGAACGCGCCTGCTACCTTTCAAAGACTGATGGACAAGTTCATCCTAGGCCTACGTGCGGAATGTGTCTTATGTTACCTAGACGACTTAATCATCAGGTCAAGTTCATTTGCCCAGCATCTGCACGATCTCCGTGAAATATTTGAGAAACTAAGAATCTACAACCTAAGAGCAAACAGGGAAAAATGCAAATTTGGATGCACAGAAATAAAGTACCTAGGCCACCTAATAGTTCCGGAAGGTATTAAAACTAATCCAGAGAAGATTAGCGCAATTGTGGATAGACCACAACCAAAGAACCTAAAACAATTGATATCATTCTTACAAACGGCGTCATGGTACAGGAGATTTATTAAGAACTTCGCTGAAATAGCTAGGCCGTTGACGAACTTAACAAAAAAGAAAGTACTGTGGAAATGGGCCACGGAAGAGCAAGATGCATATAAAACATTGAAAACAGCACTGACCTCATCGCCAATATTGAAACAAGCTGATTTTCAGCTGCCATTTACTATAAAAACAGATGCTAGTAACTATGCTATCGGAGCAGCTTTACTCCAGGGGGAGGGCATTGACGAACACCCTATAGAGTACGCAAGCCGCTTGTTGAACTCAGCAGAACAAAACTATACGGTAACGGAGAAAGAAGCTCTTGCTATTGTTTGGGCAGTTGCACGCTTTCGAGGCTACATAGAAGGCACCAAGTTCATTACAATCACTGACCATCAACCGTTGAAATGGTTGCTAAATTTAAAATCGCCAACAGGCCGTCTCGCCAGATGGGCTCTGCAATTACAACCATATCATTTTGAAATCAAATATTGTCCAGGGAAAGCTAATATCTTAGCTGACAGCTTATCCCGACCGCCATGTGAAGAACATACTGATTCCTGTGAAATATGTCAAGTCGAAATAGATCTACCACGGAGAAGTGAAACGAATGTTCGTGAAGAACAGGATAAAGACAAGGAAGTGAAGAAAATAATAGATGCTTTAGAAAATGAGGCATTATCTGAAGACTACATTCAATGGTCAAGAAGAGGTTACATACTTCACAACAAAGTCTTATACAGAGTCACGCCAGATCAAGAAGACGATAACGCTAAATTAGTAGTTCCAAGGCATGAAATTCCAATGTTATTGAAAACATTCCATGACTCACCGGTCGCCGGTCATCTTGGAGTAGACAGAACCGTAAAACGCATTGAGGATAATTTTTTTTGGCAAGGGTTACGCAAGGATGTCATAAAATATATAAAAACATGTACGGAATGCCAAAGGTACAAACCAAGTAATCAAAAACCAAGTGGCTTGTTTCAATCCACGACTATAAATCAAAGATTTGAAGTATTGTCGATAGATTTATTTGGGCCGCTACCAAGAGGACCTAAAGGAGAAAAATGGATTTTCATTATTGAAGACACAGCTTCGCGTTGGGTAGAACTCTTTGCTTTAACGGAAGCTACAGCTAAACAATGCGCTATGACTTTACTTAACGAAGTTTTCCTACGATACGGGTTACCTCGCAGAATAACCAGTGATAACGGTACCCAATTCGTATCAGCTGTCATGCAACAACTGTTGTATTGCCTAGACATTAAACATTTCTTGAGTCCTGTTTATCATCCAGAACCGAATATCGTGGAACGCAAAAACAGGGACTTAAAATGCCAGATTGCAATCCTGGTTCAGAATAAACACAACTTGTGGCCTGGAACTTTACCTGCCATACGTTTTGCGATGAACTCAGCATATACTCAGAGCACAGGTTTCACAGCTGCCTATCTAACCTTCGGAAGACAGATGAGAACACCGTATGAGATATCGCACAACTTTGGGGAAATAGTACAATCAGAAAAATTCATCCCAGAGATAACGCCTGAATTAAAGCGATTAGCAAGCAATATTGCAATGGCAAAGGACAATATGGAGGTAATGCAGGATAAGAATAGAAACCGAGCAAACTTGAAACGACGTCCTGACCCAGATTATAAGAAAGGAGACTTGGTGCTAGTACAAACTCATCCAGTCAGTAATCAAGAAAAACTGTTTTCTGCGAAGTTAGCACCAAGACGGGATGGACCGTACGTCATAATAAAGAAATATGGATCAGCAACTTATGAAGTTGGCAACGTAAATGAACCTGAAAAACCTATTGGAAAATACCACACGTCTGCAATTATAAAATTTGAACCAAGGGACACTGCTACCCCAGCACCAGTAGTACCCATTCGTCAACGAGGAAGACCAAAGAAGAAGGTTCCCACATAAATCCTGGCACTTTCAATAGACACTTTCAAGGATCGAAGGAAGAGACTGTAATAATACTAAGTCCTGGTACTCTCACGGGACGTCATCGAGCACCAGAGGGGGAGACTGTAACAATACAATTTCCTAAGCAATATGCGCGGCGCGCGGACTCGAATACTTTCTCGCTCGCACATTCGTTCATCTCATCAAGAGGCCGCCGAAGATATCCGAACGCGCACGAACCCCGAGCGCAGGGTATAAAAGCCGACGTGCGCGCCATAATACTTCACTTAGCTAGCGACTGCCTTAGCGATAGGTACAACCCTCTGTCCTCTGGCAAGTCTCACTGAGTCTGGGAGTTCGATAGCGTCCTAGCAGTCTTCTCCCATATTCACCCTAGGTTTTAGCTAGGGCCTTGGCGATAGGTTCACCGACTGTCCCTTGGCTATTTGTATCGGCAGTGGAGGGTTCAACCTTGCCACCCACTGTACGACTTAACGTAGCTAGGAAGTTCCAGTAATGAATGAACAGTTAATGTATCTATACCTATAAGTATAACCCTAATAAATGTAAACGTTGACATTGGCGTTTAACTCATCTCCAAGTCGCCTACCTTACAGTTCTAAATAAATAATTTAGAGCTCGCAGGAGACTTACCTTTGAACTATGGAATGCAGCGGTTCTTGAAATATAATTATATTCGTGTTTGTATCTCCAGGCGGGTGATAGTTACGGCGGCGGTAACACTTTATTGCAACGATTCCTCTTTTGCGGCTTTTTAAACGAGATTTTAAAAATCTTCCGTTTTCTTTGACAAAATGATATAGACTGACTTTTCTGTTTTCTTGACGTATTAAAGAGAATGAATGTAGGTGGCCAGCAAGTCACCTGCTGACTATGAAAGAAAATAGTTTAGGCCGAAAAGGAATTTAGCGCACTAGCGCCACCATGCTCCCGGCCTTGAAATGCGGTGAATTTCAAGTATGAGGTGATCTAAAGCGGTAGATTAAGTAAAGCGGTAGAATATATATAAAGCGGTATGATAATTAAAGCGGTAGAATATATATAGCGGTATGATAATTAACTAATAATGATATTTTCTTCGGTTACCGCGAGGATTACTCATGAAATAAAACTATGAAAACGGATAAACTCGCGTATATTAACTAATTTTAACTTCATTCCGACGTTTCGAACACTTTACAGGGTTCGTGGTCTGCGGATGACTGACAATGGAGGAAATTTGATAGATCTACCTCCATCAAAATAAGAAAGATAAGTACAAAACTACCCACCAAAGAAAAATTACTAAACCACAGACAATAAATTTTAAGGGTGGATGTACATACAAAATTTGCAAATTAAGCTAGTTATTCATTACAAATATTTTCAGAATGAAGACAAGAGATAAAATAAATAATCTACGCCGGTTCTATCCCTACGCCACTGCCTGAGAAGTATTTCCTTCCTTTGTATGATTGTATTGTTAGGAAGGTATCCCAAAATTGGGACCGGCAAGAAACTCAGCGGGACAACTCTTTTCAAAAAACATTTGTAGTACATCTTAAGATCATCATGCATTAAACCAAAACATACAATTTTGATTAATAAGGAAATTTAAAATAATTTTGAAAAAATGTTGCCAGTACTAAAAAGGGGGGGAATGGTCACCACCGCCAAATACATCAGCCTCACGGTTTATGTCTAGACTGTTCCTTTATCAGATGAACAACTGGATCCCAAGCTGGTGGTAGAGACAAGCTTCTTTCCATTCTATTAAAGTTTGGATATTTCATTATCTCAATAGCCTCACGCAACATTCTAGGCATGTTTCTCTTCTCCTTAACGAGAACCAAAGGCTTGTCAAACTTAATAGAATGATTCGGTCCATCACTGACATGCTCCCAAACCGCAGACTGTTGTCGACGGTGCTTGACATCGGCTATGTGTTCCTTCACCCTAGTAGTGATATTCCTCTTTGTCTGCCCAACATATGAAAGCCCACATTCACAGTCCAGCTTATACACTCCTGCATTCAGTAAGGGCGTGCTATACTTAACAGGCCTCAGAAACTGCGACATCTTCTTCATTGGCTTAAAATAGGTTTTAATAGAAGCACGTTTCAAGATGCGGCTGATCCTGT
>JALPQI010007148.1:0-45059 GCA_025490895.1 Thaumatotibia leucotreta | reverse complement strand
AAGAATATTATAGGTTATAATCTTTATTTACCGACTCGAACACGCATAAAAATAGTAAACTAAACAACTTTCAGGATGTTCTGTTATAATTTTGTAAAAATAATGAATGAGAATGATTTAATAATGCATTGGCGTTGGTGTGCAACTACAGGAATGTGTTAAAATCGTGCTGCGTTTACTTTTTCGTGCTAAGTTTACTGCGACAAAATCTTGCATTAAATACATGATGCATTTGGAAAATTATTATCACTAACCCGAAAATGATTGTAATGTGAACAAATAATTACCTTTTTTGAGTTTCCTCGCTATAGTGAGGAGAAAAGTTTTGTGTTACACACGGGTGCAAATGTATTTTACTTCTCGTATGTTAAAACACTCGCTGCGCTCAGGATTCTATTTTAGATCCACTCGGTTCAACTATAGAATCCTTTCGCTTGCTCGTGTTTCAATTTCATACTCGCGGGTAAAATACAACTTTGCACCCTTGTATAACAAATAACTATTGTACATTAGTGGTCCGCAGGAGCAGAGGATGTGCATAGCAGTTTCCTCTGATTCTTGGCAGAACCTGCATGTCGGTTCTTGTTTCTTACCCATTAGAAACATATGTTTGTTCAACTTGCAGTGTCCAGTTAGAGTTCTGACTACTGCACAAACTTTTTGTCTTTTGAGCCCAAGTAGCTCTTTAGTGCTTTTGTTGTTGAACCCCTGACATCGGTCTAAGGCGACCGGCTTAGCGGAAAACATATGGTGCTCCCTCTCGTACCCATATCGGCATCCAGCTCCAACTCATGGATTCGCTCGCCACTGGTCGCCTTAGACCAATGTCGTGGCCGGGCTGCGACCATATATAACATGGACGTCTAACGCCTGCTCAAAAATGCCTCCGAAAACAATTGTTCAATTGTGCCAAGATGGGCAGGACATAGCGCCTTTCTGAATACCGCGCATATTTCGGCGCAACATCTTTTACAAATGTTTATAGAAAGAATATAGCCAATCAAAACTTTGATGGACCAATCACAACCATTTTTAAATGGCGGTTTAAGTTTTTATAGGTTTACATTGTAATTCAGTACCGTGATGCATTGAAGAGGGGGTGACACTTGTCAACTAAAATTCAGGACCGTTTTTGAAAGGCAATTTAGTGTGGCGTGCGGCTTCCATGTTTTGTTTGTTCGTAGTGGCCGGGGCATAAGGACATTAACCCTCTGCAACTGAGGTGACGTATCTCAGACGTATTTTTAACTCTATGGTGTTGATAATAAGACACAGTAAGTATGTCACAAAACCGACAGTGGCAGAGGGCTTAAGGACGCATTTAGGAGGTAAATGCCCATAATCGCCAAGCTGGGCAAGCGGATTGGCGATCGCAATAAGTAGTGTGTACACTATGATTCATGATGCTTATCTTATCTTTGGTGGGGCGCTTACGGATACACTTCGACCCATTGGGATCTTTTGTGTAATTGTCCCCTGTTTCGCGTACCCCAGGGATTGTTCTATCCACAGAATTAGATTTGGATAGAAGAAACAAGTTCATTCATTTGTATGGCGGCCGAGCGTATCAGATTTTGTACTGAAGTTGTTACTTGCCTATGATTTTAAATATGTCTCAGGCCTAGGTATTCATATTTTTTTGTGTTGTTGCAATTAGTATTACTTAAGGAGGCATTATTAACGTTTTTGTTCACTTCAACTTACAAAATTTGACGCCCGAAAGCTGCAAGCTGCGATTAAAGACGGACAACTCAGTGGATTTCACTGAGTTCATTTGACACGCTAAGTAGATACGTTTGCTTGATCTATGGTATATATGACATCTGTGGTTCTATCAACTCAATGTTTGAGGACGGACCCTAGCGGTAGTGTTATGCTATGCTGCTGCCCATCATGAATCCTCGATAAATAAACACTTCAATCTTACCCGATTCTTACAACACCCACGGGTTAGAGTTGGGGTGGTGACAAATGTATTCTTACCGCCGTCACTAAACGGCGTAAATAATAAGACATTTGTCACCAACTCTTCCTGTGGATAGTATTAAAAGTCGACACAACTAAGGATTGAAGCGTAAAATATGAACAATATTATTACGGAATAGCAAAGTATATATTCTTCATCCTTTAATATACAGTGTGTTTCCATGACCCGGGCTTTTACGAAAATGGGTAATAATACGCATTACTAGCAATCATTTTAAAGTATTAACATTTTAAAAATAAATAAATTGACCGTACAATTAATTTTATTTCCTCCGAACGATCAATGTAACGCGTGTACTGTTTAGTTGTCAAACGTTGTTAGTGGCTGCGATCTGCCATTGTCAAGTGCAAATTAACGATTCATTTTGAAGTACATTGCTTCTCAATCAAATTTTCTTAGAAATTACTTTTAAAAGTAGGATTTTTAATCGAAAAATGTTCACGGTTTGGCTGGAAATCTGCATCGCATTCCTCGGTTTCGACTTTCGATAAAAGTCAGTACCATAGACACACACTGTTTACTTCCGCAAAATAAGTAATTAATTGGATTGAAGCGTCACTGACAAATTAATGAAGATAAATGACAGCAAGCTTCATAGTGGACACACTTCTGCGATAGCCACTTGCCTGGGTCACGTTTTATAAAGTTACATTTTACAATTTTGCTGTTTGCCTCTTTTTCTAGCCAATATGTGCGTGCGTTAGAGAGACAAACAGCGAAATTGTAAAATGTAACGTTATAAAACGCGACCCTGGACGTACTTACGTCCATTTCCGTGGACTGAAAAATGCTGGCAATGTAGGAGATTTTTTTATGTAAAAGCGCGAAAGATACTTTATTTGACATCCAAAAATTTTAAAAATCAAGTACCTGTCTCTGTCCTTCCAATACAGGCGTCATGGGAGTGAAAGAGACAGTTACTTGAAACTCTCTAGTCTGTCTACGGTCCCTTTTATATGTATGGATCTCATGTTTACTGCACAGCAGTGGTCGCACGTGATGTGCATTTTAAAAACAAAGTTCGTTGACTTTGGTATAATGTTTAAGTTATAGCCTGGCAGATCAATTTATCCGTAGACAATAGAAAATTATGGTAAAATAAAAAAACGTTGATATTCCATAAACAATTTAATTTCGCTCCATTTTTAACTGCCGTATCGTCAGTTGTAATGTAATATGCATTAATGTAACCATAATAACCATATTAGATTGGGAATTAAACACATGTTTCACTTCTCATGCTCCAAAAGTGCGTAGACGACATAAAATCGCATTTTATGTTCTAGAACATAAAAGTATTTTTTTCTAGAACATAAAAGTACTTTTTTTTCTAAGGCTAGGTCCCAACAGCCAAACATATTGCACAATTTTACTGAGCAATAAAATAGTATAGTTGACAAAACTTGTTATATTGTTTTATTTATATTACAATATTAGAATTCTGTATTTTCTGTCATTAAATTTAGTAAATCACATAAAATAGATATCGATTATAGTTCAAAAATGCTCCGAAATGTTTGACTTGGCAGAAAACCGAGTACCTACTCGTATCTGAAACTCTGATCACAGGCCTACTACCGCGAAAATCGAAATTCGTAAATTTCGAGGATTTTTCTGTGTCACTCAAATGAAGGCGTCATTAGAGTAAGAGAGACAAATCCTCGAAATTTACGGATTTCGCGGTAGAACCGCTGGATGAAAATTAAAAAATAATAATTAAGAAATAAGTTGGCGGGTATTGGTTATTTTATTTATTTTTCTTCTATCGCTTTACGATAACTTCGTTTTCTAAATTGTAGTGAAAAATGTGTTTTACTTTCCTCGCAAACGAAGTGAAAAGCAGAGTGTACAACAAGGGCATTTATCATCTGTCCATTTTTACCCTCGTCTACTACAAAAAAAATGCCTCGGGTAAGATTGGGTCGCTTTATGCCCTTGTTGTACAATCTACTATTTAATACAAGGTTTAAATCGTTCCCAACTTTTATTAACGAGCCTTTAGGTATCAGTTAAGTGGGGAATTCCATTAGTCACTCTGATAAAACGTGTTCAAAACAGAAACATTCCTATTATTCACTTTGTTATTGATATAGGCTCTATTCGACTTAAATAAATGATTATCACCAAATTTAAAAACATACTTCAAGATTCCATCATCATCATCACACCCCGACTTGGGGCCGACGGGACAATTATATTGATTTAGAGCCTGTTCACACTACGGCGATATCGCGGCGATTCCTATACAAACTCGCATCGCCGCGATATCGCCGAAAAGAATAGCTAGTGTGTAAATTAAATGATATTTATTAGATTTAACGTTTTAAATAGCTTAAATAGCCGTTATCATTTCTGAAAATCACCTTTAAATTAGAAAAAGCCACAATAGAAAAAAATCATGACCTTTTCTAAGTAATTTTTGGGGCAATCAATTGTGAGAGAGTTTAGTAAAACGTCCCACTTTGTCGTTTGCCATAAAGCTGCTTTGTCAGTTTATTCATATGAAGATACAAGGAAATCTCGTCTATATGAGTTAGAAAAACGTATTACTGTTCACGACTCATGTCCCACCCTGTATGATCGGCACACGATTCTCGGAGAGTGGCGGGTGTCGTAAGAGTCGACTAAGGGATTGAAGTGTCACTGACCATTATTTTATTTGATTGATGATGGGCTGCAGCGTCATCAATCATAATAGTGGACACATTACTGCGATCGCCAATCCGCTTGCCCAGCGTGGCGAATATGGGCATTTACCTCCTAACGCGTCTATACGTATAGTTAATAGGAGAGGCCTACGTCCAGCAGTGGACTATCATAGGCTGTTGATGAAGTGTTAATCTAGTTGTTAGGTACAGTGTATCATGAAGAGGGTGAAATGAAAGATAAAATCACTTTAAAATTCAAATACTTTATTGTATAAGGAACGTAAATATAAAATCTCATTCATTATGACTATCTATTAAGTACATAAAATCTTATTATGACTTAAACAAACGTAAACAAAAAACATAATTTTGATAAATCTGTGATGTAAAGTATAAACAAACAATAAATTTTGAATTTATTCGTGTGATGTATTGCGTAGATTTAATATTATTTGTATAACTAGAAATTATATGTTTATATCTATTTATACACAGTACATTATGCAGGAGTGCTATTACATAGAGTAAATCGCTTTTTTTGTTATTCTGTCAGGTCATCCAGGGGACAAACGTTATTATAGTTTGTTAGAACAAATTATCCATCACGCTCTGCTTACGTGATTAGTGACTGACTAGGGAATGGTAGATTTCTAAATCCGGTAACTTACTGACTTCTAGAACAAAAACCGGTTTACCGGTAAGTTACCGGTTTGGAAAGTGTTTAGATAAACTGATTATATCTGCGGAAATTACGGAATTAATTAGTAATACAGGGTGTTCCACGAGCCACTGAAAACCTTGAACGGGGTGATTTAGTAGGCTATACTGAACAACTTTTAATATGGGGCCAATCACTAAATCTAAATAAAAATTTGTCTTTTTCATACATTTTGACCGATTGATCACGACATTTTATATGAAAAAGGCATTTTTTTTTTTGAGATTTCTGGGTTAGCTCCATAGTAAAAGCTATTCAGTTTAACCTACCAAATCACCCCGTTCAAGGTTTTCAGTGGCTTGTGGAACACCCTGTATACCAAATTAACATTTTTTTCAGCTCCCAAGACTAATAATTATAATCACAGTTGCAACAATGTTTGACAAGGGTATAAAGATTATCATCTTGGCCCTCAATGGAGATGGACTGTAAATTACAAAAATATGTATTACGCCACTCCTGCATATGGGGCATTTTATAAAGGCAACTAACTTAATAATACATTACTATATTGCTTTAGGTTGTATCCTATATTTTTGCCGAACACAAGTAGTAAATCTTTCTGCCATTTTTATCATGTTTGGTAAAGAAAGGTGTTCGGCAAAAATCTAAGAAACTAAGTTAGGCGTGATTATTTTGCGACTTACATTATCTTAATTTAACTATATATACAAATTTTCCGTTTTTGCTAAGAGACAAAATGGTTTTACGAAGAATTATTAATTGAAATAATTCTGCGACCATATATAACATGGACGTCTAACGCCAGCTCGAAAATGCCCCCAAAAACAATTGTTCAATTGTGCCAAGATGAGCAGGACATAGCGCTTTTATTAAAACCACGCATATTTCGGCGCAACATCTTTGACAAATGTTTATAGAATATAGCCAATCAAAACTTTGATGGACCAATCAGAAGTATTTTTCATTGCCGTGATGCATTAAAGAGGGGGTGACATTTGTGAACTAAAATTCAGGACGTTTTTGAAAGGCAATTTAATATGGCGTGCGGCTTCCATGTTTAATTTGTTCGTAGAAATAATTGTAAAATTGCGTAATTTTGTGCTCAGGCGAGAATAGTATTGCCAAGGCCATATATTACTCAGGAACTATGTCAAATTCACACTTAAAATCAAATTGTAAGAAATCTTTTACTACTTGTAACTTAGACAAAGTTCTAAGCGGCCAGGGTCGCGTTTTATAAAGTTACAATTTACTATTTCGCTGTTTGCCTCTCTAACGCACGCACTCATTGGCTAGAAAGAGAGGCAAACAGCGAAATTGTAAATTGTAACTTTATAAAACGCGACCCAGGGGTCTATTTCTCGAAAGCTTGTAACTTGTAATACAAGAGGAAGTCCTTATCTTATTAATGATGTTAATTGACTTTCGAAAGACAGATTTTGTATACTGGCACTATGATTTTCAAATAGCGCGTCGTGTGATATCTGAATGCACAATTGCATTTATGCAAAGCGTGAAGCGAACAAATGGATTCTGATAATGGAATTACGAATTATAGTTAGTTATAGTTTTATATCGGGTCCAACCATTTCATACAAAAATTAACACTATTAAATGACCATTCTTGACCCTTTTTATAATGCAAATGCACGAATGTTTAGATATACAGTGTGGAAATTAAACTCAGGCCCTAGAGGAAAACTACTTTAAATCCTTAAGCTAGCTCATTTTACTTAAAGGAGACATTCCTTTATTTTTAAGAAACAAATCTGCATTAAAAGATTTTTTTAACTCGCTTGCTTCGCCCGGGACTCAAACCATACAAAATTTAAAAAAAATAAACAATTTATTTTATTATACTAATCGGTAGTACCTATTAATATTTAGGATAAAGTTTCTCTAATAAACATTTGGTCTTAAAAATAAAAATATTCGTTAAATCTAACATCAACTTTGTAACAGGTAAATTTAAACTGATAAATAAAAATGATAATTAAAAATATCTTTTAATGCAGATTTGTTTCTTTTCAAAAATAAAGGAATGTCTCCTTGAAGTAAACTGAGCTAGCTTAAGGATTTAAAGTAGTTTTCCTACAGGGCCTGAGTTTAATTTCCACACTGTATATGTTGGCAATGGTATTTTTTTTCCTATTTTCCTACCAATTGTCTCACTCTATTAATTACAAAGGCAGTTACAAGTTAGAGATCATCAATGAACAAATAATAACTTAAATTGATTGGAATTATGAAGTATTGTTTATATTATAACACATAGTTATAGATCTATAATTTTTCCATTCGTGGGCTTAATTTAATGTATTCATTTTACTTATTCCGTCATACTGTACGTTTTGAGGTTTCTGAAACGGGTACCGTAAAAAGGGGTAAATAGGAATGTAGAGTAAACTAGTCCGTTAGCTCTGGACAAATAATCCAGTTTGGAACAACACATGAAAAAATCTGCTATTCTAAACTGGACTGTTTGTCCTGGGCTAACAGATCAGTTTACTCTAAATTCTTATTTACCCCGTTTTACGGTACCGATGCCCTCACACGAACAACAATCGGCCTCCTTTGTGACAGGGATGTCACACTTACAGTGGCGTAGCGTGCCTTGTCGGGGTCGGGGCCCCGTATAAAAATTTTTTGGAGGCCCTTATATGGAGGTAATATAAATTAGAAAGTTTTTATTCTTTTTCCTTCCACACTTTGGGGGCCCCCGTGGCCCGGGGGCCCCGTATAATTGATACGGCAGATACGGCAGTAGCTACGCCCCTGCACACTTAACACTTTCATTGCGGATCCGATCCCGTGATTTTTCCGCTTTGTAGCGGAAACGGACCTGCCAGAGAGAACTCCCCTCGGGAGTTCCCCGCGCTCAAAGTGTTAATACGTACGACTTCACAAGTGCGAGAGAGATGTAGGTATCACGTTACATCAATCGTGTGGTTCGCAGTCGGTATTCTGATTTTATTTCGTCTAAAATTTGAAAAAATAGACTTCTCGCAGTATAACTGCCGAGTTAAAACCGTCGGCATAACAAAATATAACTAGAAATATCCTGGCAAATCAACTTGTCAGTTGAAAAAGGCGGCAAATTTAATAAATGGGGCAAAATTCTTTTCGTTGTCTTAATTTGTGTCCCTAAAAAACGTGACGCAGTGGTGATTTTTGTATTGAGATGATGTTTTGTTTTCAAGTTCTGATGTATGGATTAAAATGTAGTGTGAAAAAGAAATACAAGTGCACCGGATTATTTTTTAATACTGAGTCGAGATAGCAACTAAAAGTGTGACAAAGTGGTATGAAACAAGACAAAGAAAAGAATTTTGACCCAAATGTGTGAGAGATGTTGACTAGCTATGCATGGAATTATATAGAAAATTCACGCGGATTTTTGCTGAGAGTGCCAAGTTGTTTTGCCAAATTATAGGTAGCTATGGATGATAGACGATGCTATGGTTAAAAATCGCAGCACGTCAGTTTTGTATGAGATAAGTAATCAAATAAAAAAACACTATACTGCCAAAAACTTGGGAACTATCAATAAAATATGTTAGGTAAATACCCCGTTAATAGTAGTCTTTACATTAACGATGATATTGGCTCTAAATTGTCTGTTATACAAATACTAAATGTAAAATTTTGGGTCCGTAAGAACAAATAAGCATGTTGAAACAGATGTGCAAAACTGACGTAACTCTACTGCTGCAAAATTGCTTGCCTAATTTATGATTTTCATGTTGGCAACTTTTACAACTCATGGTGCAAAATTCTTAACCTTTTATTGCCACTATAATATGTAGAATTATTTTTATTTTTAGTTTAATTTTATTATATTGGAAATATTGTGACTGTTGTGGAAAATATTATTTTGATATTTACTTATGTTCATAATTGTCTCCAATATTGTCGAAAGTATTAAAATAACAATAGTTTGTGATGACGATAATAGGTAGTTTTACCCTATACAGTTATAACATTGATATTGACAGTTGATTCGCAATTTTCTACATGTTTTGCACTCAGGCCTTAACTTAAGTAAGGTAAAACGAAAATTACATTAACTAATGTATTTTTAATATCTGGCAAATTATTTTACAATTAAATTTACTTTTAAAAAATTGTTTTCGAACCAAACTCAATTGGATATTCCTTGTTTTTGCTCACTCAAATATTCATATAATTTTATCTATATTTTTATTTCAAGATACATTTGAAAAGTTTACGTACTCACAGAAATGTCTTTCGAGTTTATAAAAATGGGTTACAAAGAAATTCAATGTTTACCATTGACTCCGTTAGTTGCAGCCTCGTTGATACTCTTCAGATGGAACGGACTGATTGTGAACACCTCATTCTTCACCAAGTCTTCAATATTCTCACCTCCATATGAAAGCAGAGGGGAGATCTCTACATCCACATCATCCTTGATGATGCCACCGGCTTCCCTGATGTATTTCCTGTGAAGCCTGAGGAGATCCTGTCTGGCGGTGGATGGGCAGTCTTTTCCAGCAGCATCAGCATTTTTCAAAGCTGAAAACTCAACGTCTCTAGCTACTTCTAAACAAATGAACTTCTCCGCGAATTCAAACACATCAAAGATGAATTTCTCCATTTTGATACCATTAGGCTCTGATGGCTTCTGTCGAACACCATTGTCATCTACATACGGTATCTTCTTTTTGGCTACATGGAGCTTTAGTTTGCTTTCGAAGTTTGATATCTTCTTTAAGAATTCGGATGAAAAGTAGTGGTTACAGATGTTACCGGCAGAGAATGTTAGTCTTCCGTCAGGGTTACGTCTTTCAGCAGCCTCGTCACTAAGCTCCGAATACTCCACCACTTTGTAGTGTCCATTGACTCTGCAAACAACTCCGACAGCTTCACTTGGTGACGACTTTTGGACGACTTTAGCAGCACAGTCTGCGTTCCTGCTTAAACAGTACCCAATGAATACAGGATCTGCAACCTTGATGAGGATATTATCTACTGAATGCGCATGTAAATGCTGGACACCTCGTCTTGAAATATCATCTAAGACACCTTGTGTCTTTAAGGCACGGTACAGTCCTCCATTTCCATCTGGAGCTGATGCCAACTGATACTTTTCATCAAGAAGAATTTTACCATTGAAATCGAAGCATGGTAATCGTCCCTGTTCAAAAAATACAATGTTTTCTTCTTCTAAACCGAAGAACGAATGATCCTTAAAGAACTCAGCTGTCGGAGTCATTGTGTGTTCCGAAGTCATGATATACCAGGTAATTTTACCCTCTTTACCAGTTTTTTGTTCTGCCATTTTTTGTAAACGAACTATCCTTTCAGCTTGAATTTGGAATAGGGTTTTTTGTGACGGTAAACCGACGTTGTACATGCCTTTAGGGTGTCCGAATCCAAGTCGCGTCGCTTGCCCGCCAGCGAGCAGCAAAACACCAACTTTTCCTTCGGAAATCTCCCTGAAACCAATGTTTTCGTATTCCTCTATTTTCTCCCTGCTCAGACTGGGCACGGCTTCGTAATGTGACTGAGGAATCGGCTTTAAATCATCGTCTAGCTTCTCAGCGATAACTTTCGACGATTCCATAGCTCTATGGAAAATCTCATTAGTTTCCAAGAAGTCGATTTTCCCGAGCTCTTTAGCCAGTAGTTCCCGCTCATTTTCACTTATTTCCTGCCAGTATTTGATCAGATGCTCTTGACCGTGACACTTGAGTTGGGCAAACAGGTCTTCGTAAGACATCGCGGTACGGAGTTTCGGACTACAGTGAGCCGATACTATTTATTGTATCTTATCGAGTGCGATCGGCGCGATTAGAAAGTGAATACTGACTAGCAGTCCGCGAGGCGTGTGGAAACATTTCTCGGTTCTCCCACCACTGATGGAAACACGTAAGTTGTCGGCGTTCAGCTGACATTTTCGCGATTTTTTAATATTTACAAATTAAGTTCTACTACTGATAAATTATCGCTTACTGTTACTGGTTGTAAATCAACTTTAATCTTCATTACTGTCTTTGTTACACAACGGAATTCAAGCATATTTGTAAAACAAGCGATGTAGCAGTAAATTATGAAAATATCAATCGTCGTATCAAACCCACTTTTGACAGATTGACAACATACCTTTAAATTAATGTCAAAACATGCGCGTTCTGAAAGTTGATTTCCATTATTAAAAATAGCAATTTAATTGTCTCAGAAATGGTATTAAACATTGATATACGTAAATCAAAACTCAATTTCATATTAATAAATGCAATACTCATAATTTAATTGCTTCTTAACAGTTATGTGACTTATGTTTCACTTTGTTTTGTATTTGTATCCAGCGCGGTGTAGTTTTTGAACGCTCATGTCTATGGAATAGAAGATGCTTCCAGCAAAATTCAGAAAAGTATTAATAGAAACTAAATAAATGTTTATGTAACTCTTGTATAATTGAGAATAATTGTATAATTTTTTTTTACGTGACATTCATTATTTCCCGATTAAAAATTCGTTCACCTAAAGAAAAATCTGGAACGCAAGCTAAAATTGTCTATTGCCCATAACTGGCAGCCATGCGCTAGGTAGGTCTGTCAAAAGAAGATGTCAAATGGTTGCTCAGGAAACATAATTTATTTATTACTGACAATCGTTGAATTCCTGCTCAATATAATATACGGTGTGTGCAACACGTGCTTAGTGATCTTAGAGATAATAGCAAGAAGTTTGTTAAATGTGAACATGACGGAAACGGCAAAAAAAAGCAAACGTAGCAATGACCCAAGCAATAACCAAACAGTTGCAAACCGTGGCCTTATTAATGCAAACTGGCAGAAATTTCTATCAAGTAACCTTATCGCGGACAAGAAAACAGAGAAGCCTCTGCAGGAAAACTCAAAGGAGCACTTTACAGGAACATTCAGACGTGCACGGAAGAAGAAAACCAAAACGCTGGTGGCGGGTAGAAACGAGCTTAAAACGCTTGAAATCACTAAAGAAATCAAAGTAAAAGCTAACAACAATGATAATATAGCTGAAGGTCAAGTTATAGTACCTAAAAAACAGGATAATAATAGCAAAAACAAATTAACTAAATTTATAGCTATAGATTGCGAAATGGTAGGTATAGGTTACGATGGTAGTGACCACATGTTAGCTAGAGTATCTTTAGTGAACAAATTCGGTGACTGTATATATGATAAGTTTGTGAAGCCGAGGGAAGAGATCATAGATTACCGAACAAGTGTGTCCGGGGTGAGAAAAGAGGATCTTATCAATGGGGAGGACTTTGCTAAAGTGCAGAAGGATGTTGCGGAGATAATCCGAGGCAAGATCCTAGTAGGGCATTCTCTGAAGCATGATCTTAATGTTTTATTTCTCTCGCATCCTAAAAGGAATATAAGGGATACATCTAGATACAAACCATTTAGAAAGGTGAGTTATAGTCACAGTATTTATTCAGAAACTATACAAGTATTATGTTTGAACTACAATATTAAAACTTACATTCAAATATAAAAAAATAAAAATTTTATTGCATAGGGCTGTAGACGGGCTATATTTAGATACAACTGCTCATGCATATGACTAAGTGGGGGAAAAATTACCCATTTTATTCAAAATTATTATCAATACTAGCTTAAAAAATGAAATGTTCTTTTTTTTAGATAACCAAAGGCAGCACACCGTCTCTCAAGCGGCTAGCAAAAGACATTCTAGGAATCGAGATCCAGCATGGAGAGCACAGCTCCGTCGAGGATGCCCGGGCAGCGATGCAGCTGTATTGCACCGTCGCTAAGGACTGGGAGCGCATGAATAGTGAAAAGAGAGGGTATAGGAAAGAGGCTTAAGTTTATGGAGCCAGAGTGTCTTTAGTCTCATGGTACAGATTTATATTTTATTTATAACTAGCGACCCGCCCTGGCTGCGCACGGGTACTATACCTACATAAAAACCTTCCTCTTGAATTACTCAAAATCTCATCAAAATCCGTTGCGTAGTTTTAAAGATTTAAGCGTACAAAGGGACATAGGGACAGAAAAAGTGACTTTATTTTAGACTATGTAGTGAAAAGGCAAAGATAAGGTAGGAGATAGCTGGATGCTTAGCCAAGTTGCCAATCTCTAACGTTCAGTAGCATATCATAGTTTTCCCTCTCTGTCACTTTCATAGTGTGACAAAGACAGTTGCCTATCCTGCATGATTGACGATTAAATGTTAGCAATTGGTAACTCTAAGCAGCCTGTTGTATTTGAGTCAGTTAAGTTTTTCTTGTCATTTGTTGCTTTAAAGCACCAACAATACAAAATTTATTGATATTATTTTAATTTTTTTTAACCTCATACAGTATCAATAATACGTCTCAAATCCACAGCGCAGGCTTCGTCAAGTGGTAACAAAAAATAATAATTGCTTTAGTTAGATTCTCTGGGTCACACTTAAAATGTTAAAATTATGTTTAGGCTGCGGCTCCATTGAGGCGGAGAGAGATTTAGTTCACATAATAAATCTTTGCCATGAGGATCTAGAACAGATTGTTTTATAATGTTTGATAAAATATTTTTGTACAGTTAGCTATTAACAATATCTTCTCAAGTAAATCTCTGATATATTGGTTTTAAAAAAGCTAAAACAAAGTCTATGGTCTATATACTCTGTGAACTATATAACTCTATCATACTATGCTAATATATCCTCGTAAGGCTCACCATTCTTTAAATCTTATTTCGAACCTTGCTTTGTAAGGAATAGTGGTGAATTTTGTTTGTTTGTAAAATCAAACAAATTCATTGCGACTTCATTGAGTTTATGAAATGGTTAAATTTAATTGTCTTGGAGTGTGCATTGATGTACAGTCGAGGAAATTGAATGTTTAGCACTTTGCGATTCAAGTTAATTTGGTTGTGTTGTATGTATAGTCAAGTGCAAAAATAAGTATCGAAAGAATCCGTTCATAAATATGTTACGACGTTCTTATTACACAGAATTAGAGTGCACTGGGACATATTTTTGAACGTTTTTGTATACCTCTTATTTTGTCTTCGACTGTACTACTAGCGACCCGCCCCGGCTTCGCACGGGTACTAAAATGAATTATTCTACCTATTAAAAAAATCTCATCAAAATCCGTTGCGTAGTTTTAAAGATTTAAGCGTACAAAGGGACATTGGGACAGAAAAAGTGACTTTATTTTATACTATGTAGTGAAGCACGTCCAATGTAAAATGAGCCATAAACTGCTAAACATTCAATTTCCTCGACCGTACATTGGGCTTTACGAGGATATTGGTTATATGTGTCCAAAAAAATTTGCGTGTTAAAGTTAGCGCCAGTAGAAAACAAAAAAAAAACGTAACAAATCCAAAATCTTGCATTATTTTATAACTTTCAGGCCACATTTTTGGTCTTATTACCAAAATAAAACCTTGAGTTCACATACATTCTTAATGAAAATCATTAACGTTTATAATTTCGTCAGGGATAGTGCGATTCCGCGTAACTAACAAATTCAATTAGCATCAATCTGAGTGCAAATTGATTGATATTTGAACTCTATCTGCTTTGGTATCTGGGTCAAATTCTTTTCGTTGTCTTGTTTCATACCACTCTGTCAAGCTTTTAGTTCCTGTTTCGACGAAGTATATTTAACAAATCCGGTGCACTTTTATTTCTTTTTCAGGCTAGATTTTAATCCATACTTCAGACATTGAAAACAAAACATCATCTCATACAAAAATCACCACTTCGTCACGTTTTTTAGGGACACAAAATAAGACAACGAAAATAATTTTTACTCATACACTAACACTATCCCAACGATGTCTGCTAACATGTTTCACGATATCTGTCAAAAACAATGCTATTGAAAGTCGGCCATATTTGAATACATTTTTTTCCGATTTCTACGTGCGCTGGCTTTACCATATTGCTCGCGGAGTGATCGAAAGGCAGAAAACTTTACTCAGAGTAGAAAAATTACTCTGTTGTATCCTATTACAATAACTTTATGTAGGTGCTGATTTACTTAAACAAATTGAATTATTGTCATAAATAAAACTATGAAAACGGATAAACTCTCGTATATTAGTTAAATTTAACTTCATTCCGACGACCTCCGTCCCCGCAGACCACGAACCCTGTAAAGTGTTCGAAACGTCGGGATGAAGTTAAATTTAACTAATATACGAGAGTTTGTCCGTTTTCATAGTTTTATTTTATGTGTAATCCTCGCGGTAACCGAAGAAGATATTATATTTTCATAAAATTAAGTTCTTTATTTTAGTTTAATTTTGCTTTAATATATTTTTGTGTCAATATATTTTGGGCTAGATCCCATTTTGTTCTATAAAGTACATGAGGACTTGAAGGTTAAATAAGTCTGGCTTTTGTACGATTATGTACCCAAATGGATTTATACAAAACTTCGCTCCAACTGTTTAGCCAGAATGTTTAGGCAGTGCCCCCCCTGGATCCGCGCCTGAGAATATAAAAAATACACGCTGTATATTATCTGGCCGGTATACTCTAACCCTTATTCATAAACAGCTAACTTAGCAAGCCACTAAGTATTGTTTGTCCCTTTCGGTCTTATCAATGTGTTTATAAGAGCGAAAGAGCCGTACTTAGGGGGCTAGCAGACGTTTATGAATAAGGGGGTAAGTTACGAATTTCCTTCTGTTATTATTTCATAAATATCTAGTCAAGTTGGATAAGTGAAACATAATACACGGTTTAAGAAAAGGATACCGAATAACTTTAACAGCGTACTCCTGAAGTCGTAAGAAGAAAAAATATTACGTGTACCTCCTGGTCAAAACTTTTTTGATGTATGTAAATAGCCCTTAAATGCATGGTGTACGATGTATCGTTCATAACCAAAACGTAGTTGGTGTTTAAAACTAGATATTTATATTATGTTCTTAAGGTTAATTTTGCAAGGAAATTTAATGAACTTTCAAACTTATTACTGATTCGTTGGCGTAACTAACTGTACGTAGGTTGCCCTGAAAGTTTCGGGAATCGGAAAAAATACGCATTTTAATGAAATAAAAGTACTTTTATTGTTTTTCAAAGTATTCTCCTTTGTGTTTAATACACTTTTTCATTCTCTGAAACCAGTTTTTAAAACAGTTATTGAAGTCTGAAGTGGGGGTTGACAAAATGGCCATTTTATAAGCGTCGACTGCTTCTTCCGCGGTCTGAAAACGCTGACCACGCAACCGATTCTTTATTTTCGGGAAAGTAAAAAAATCGTTGGGACTTAGGTCGGGGCTGTACGGAGGATGGTCCAGTAATTCGACGTTTTCGCCCTTCAGATAGTCGTCTGTTTTCTGAGCGGTGTGAGGGCTGGCATTATCATGGTGTAGTGTAATACGGCGGTTAGGGTTAGTTTTTCGCAGTTCAGCAAAAACAATCGGTAAACAAACGCCTATATACCAATCGGCATTGACAGTTCTTCGATCTTCAAGAGCGATAGTCGCCACGTGACCCGATTTGGAGACAAACGTGGCTACCATTTTTTTGATCGTGCTGCGAGAACGAACAACTTTTGTCGGCTTCGGTTCGTCTTCGTAAACCCAAACTCGAGATTGGTTTTTCGATTCAGGCTCATATGCGTAAATCCATGATTCGTCACCTGACACAATACTAAAAACGGCCTTTGAGCTTCCTCCATTAAATCTTTTTAAAGTTTTGCGGCACCAATTGACACGTACCGTTTTCTGGTCGTCAGATAACAAGTGAGGAATCCACCGGGAAAATAACTTCCGCACGCCCAACTCTTGTTGTAAAATAACTTGTACCTGACTCATTCCAATGCCTAAAGTCTCCTGAATCTCCCGATATGTAACATGCCTATCTTCCTTTATCAGTTGGTGAACAACATCGATGTTTTGATCGGTAACGGCCGTTTTCGGTCGACCCTCACGTACGTCATCCGCAAGAGA
Organism: Thaumatotibia leucotreta; assembly: GCA_025490895.1. NCBI lineage: Eukaryota > Metazoa > Arthropoda > Insecta > Lepidoptera > Tortricidae > Thaumatotibia > Thaumatotibia leucotreta. Next base: position 27,809 of record JALPQI010007148.1, on the reverse strand, counting down.
CACACGGCCACGTTGGAATTCCGAATACCACCTGTATATGGTCATCTTTGAAGGTGCTTCACTACTAAAAGCAATAGTTAATCGGTCTCCACATTGTTGTTGTGTTAATCCACTTTTAAAGTCATAATAAATCATTGCTCTAAAACTTTCGCGGGACAGCTCCATTTTCACCAGCGACTCAACGACTTTAAAAAACAATTGAAAATCGGACATTGTTTTTTTTTTTCTAAGTGGCCAGTGTTTTCGAATAATGAGACTATGCTTGTAAGAAAGAGGTATAACACATGTCAAATATACGTTCCTAAGTATTAAATTCCCGAAATTTTCAGGGCATCCTACGTATTTAAAAAAACTTACATGTGTTTATAAGCAAGATGGCGGAAATTTGTTTTCGTTGCGTGCGTTTAAAAATTGCAAAGGTTGCAAATAATAATAGCATGTTTTATCATGCACGATTTTTTTAAAAATGGATAATGTATGATGTATCGAAATTTTGATTAGTAGTACAAATTCCATCCAAAATATTCCACAGATTTTTTTTTCTATTTTTCTCGTGCTTGCGACGCCATTAGGTATGCACATTTTGTTTTTGGAACGAAAAGAAAAAATCATGCATTTAAGGGTAAATTAATAGATAGCAAAAAAACATTTGTATTGAAACCATAAAGAGCTTGTCTTTAGGTCTTTATCCACATCGAATTCCTGTATAAATGTAGTGGATCGGTTTTGTGTTTCATTTACTGAACTTGACTGAGATATTACTCGTATTGTGTCATTTTAATTAAATGTGTTGTTTTTGTAAACGCCGTATGGACAGTTTTGTGACCTTAGAATAGTTAAAATTATAGTTTTTACATAAAATAAATCGATTTTCATATGTACTTTGATGTTTTCCTGATCATTCTACTTTTATGATTTGAACCATAAACACTCTAGAAGTTATAAAAATTTCAAGTATAGCCTATGTTCATACAATTAATGAAAATGTAAACAATCTCGACAAGCAATTTAGTAATAACTAAAATTAAAAAAAAACCGACTTCAATCGATTTCTCCAAGATCCCATCATCAGACCCCGACTTGGAGCCAACGGAGGATATATTATACACGATTGATAAAAAAATTGAGAATCTCGTATCGAGTAACAGACAAGAAAAAATCTGTCAAATTGACATTCGCTTCCTTTTTGAGGTAGGTTAAAAATAGTAGATTGTTAACCAAGGGCGGAAGCCGCACTCTACTTACTATTCCGACTGAGGAAGTTAAAAAAGAAGTACAGTTCAGAATAGTACATTACGACACAAGTGCGAAACTCCCTTACTCCCTAACGGTCGTGTTTTAAAACATCGCCACTCGTTTCGAATTTAATTTTTGCACGTGTCTCGTACAACGTTTTTTAGTGCAGATGGCACTCCGAAGTTTTGGACCTGACGTAAAATGACACACTTCTCGCACTAGAGCCTAAAAAGTACACCATCTGTACTAAAAAATATGTTTTCTTAATACTGCCACTGCACTTGTCGGTTCCTCAAACTTTTTCATGTAATAGAGAGACGTTTTGTCATGTCAGCGTCCGTTACTCGTCGTAATTATTAAAAAAAAATACTTTCTACCCGTTACTGACCCATGAAAACTCAACTTTCTGAAAAGGAGGAAAGAAAATAAATAAAACAGTAGTAGTAGTTAATATCTTAAATATATTTACAAACATTCGGCATTACTTTTTCACATTAAACATATAGGTATGTACTCCGCACTCTGGGTTGATTTTTTACTTTTTCATGCCACCTATTCGATTCGAACATGTCTCTTCTTCATATTTTACAGACAAACGACAGCGGAAGGTCACTTCCATGATAGGAGGGAACAAAACAACACTTTTCAGTTCAGCAGGGAAGAAAAGACCCGTTTTCGAATAGGTGGCGTGAAAAGTATTAACACGTTCGATCCCGGTGACAGCGTATTTAATCAAAAAAATCAGACTGCTATGCCAGTGACGCATGTGTGACCAAAATGAATAGATTAAGTACTACTTTTGACACAGGTGTTGTGTCGCTGGCATAGGAGTACAATCTTACTGGTCACACATAAGTGTCACTGGCATAAGCCACTGGTCTCACAGCGAGCTACTAAGCTATGAACTATCGGCTATAAACACGAACAAAAGATACGCACTCCCTTGTAAATAAAAGAGACACGGCGATACTCGCCCAGCTATCAGCTATCACCGCCGGGCGAGTATCGCCGTGTCTCTTATTTACACGGCATCCTATGCCCATGTCTCTAAGAGGCATGGGCGTTCTATATGATAATTTCGATAGGTATAGTATTAGCACTCAGTGAAACCGTCCTGGGGGCGAAAGTGTTATAGTTCTTCAAATATAAATAACTTTCTACCTACATTATAGTAAAAATAAACATTCAATGTATATTTCTCGAACTATACCTAAGTGTCGTTTCCGCTGTCATACATTTCCCTGATAACTGTCAAAAGTCTCTGTAACCCGACACCGGTTTTGGCGGAAATCCCTAACACGTCCATTTTCTTGCTGATCGATTCGAACGCCGCGCGACCTTCTGGTAAGTCTATTTTGTTCAGGACCTGAAACAAAAATTGTAAATTCCTCTTCTATACTTCGTTTTATTTAAGATTAGAATTATCTGTCAAACGGGTGAACAAAGAAGCAGTGGTCGTAAACCTTCCTTCTTCGATTTCGGCCGATACCACTGAATTTCTCGGAACTTATGTACATACATATCATTTGATATTTACCGATAGCTGAACGCATAGTTTTCATATTTATTATTAATTTGTTGGCAAAACTGTATTAAAAAAATATAACTGTTTTATAAGCAAGATGGCGGCAAATTAGAAAAAAGCTAAATATTGAAGGTTTTAATTTAGTGTTTGGCGGTTTTTAACTAAGTATTTGTTTATAAATTTGTAACTCATATCGTACCGATTTTACATTTACCTACTGAATTTAATGAAGTTTACAGTCTAAAATTTAACAATATTTACATATTTAATCTAGCCTACATTATGCACTCCCAGTACTTTTAAAAGTCATGCATTTAAGGATTAAAACAATCGGTATAAAAGCGGACACGGTGTCATAAAGACTGAGCAGATAACAATACTAAGACAACCCTACCCATCGGCAACGTCGTTTAGTATTTGTCGCCATTATAGGCGGCTTTAATCTGGGACGCTCTAATGTAGTTTGAATTTGGTAACAAATTAGAAAATAAAACTCAGATGACATAGGTACATAGTTTTATTCACTGTCAGTGGAAGAGTCCGAGGACTCGGAACAGTCGGAACCACCAACGTTTATAATAAAATTTTCCACTGTGTTATCTATTACATTATCTAATTTCATTTAAAAATGTATTTTCTTTTAAAATGTTATATACCGTAGCCAACGATATGCCAGCAGTCTCAGCAGTATTTTTCACACGGACCGATTTAGTGGGATATTCCTTTCTATGGCACATTTCTTAATTTATAAATATTCACCACCATCCGCTTTTCAATGGCAGTCACAGGATTTTGCTTTTGCCGCTTCTTCTTTAGAAATGAAAAAACGTTAGCCGAAACGGCTACGACATCATCCATTTTAAATGAGGACCAACAAACAAAATATCTAAATAGATCAACAATTAATAACGAAATTGATCAAAAACGATAACAACAATCTTAAAGTAAGCTAACAGCAATATAAAACACAACCGACAACAATATGAAATCGAATGATAGATAGTGACAGTGACATTTTAAAATTGTGTGAGAACTCTGCCTCTTTAGGTTTTTTAATGTACAACCTTTCCATGAAAATTTGCAAACGCAATTTATTAAAATTCTTATCTTTTCATCTTAGAATATAAATTAACTAACATTATGTTTCTTATCTGTTCACAACACTGAGTAATGTATGTATTAATATAGCATGATAATAAATTCGTGATATTTAATAACTCGTATTCACTGTTCGATCCGCAGAATTTGCCTGTAAAAAAAACCTTATATCTCGTTCTGCAAAGGTCTTTCTAATGCTAAAAAAAACGAAGTATACACTAATCGTCAGAAGAATCTAAAAAAATGTTAATGGGTGAATTAACTTTTTCTGTCTCATATTTTAAAGACAAACGGGTCTTAATCGCGTAAACTTACGTTTAATTATATCCTGACGTTTCGGGCATGACGTTACACCCGTGGTCGCAGGCAAACGTCAGGACATAATTAAACGTAAGTTTACGCGATTAAGACCTGCTTGTGTTTAAAATATGAGTAACAATCGTCAAAAATTTTTCTGTCTGTTATTGCCATGGTTACGGTCGCCTGAGTCACGCTGGTTTTATGCAAAATTGTACCACTTTTGGAAACTAGCATCATTCTATAATCACGCACTTTTAGAACACAATATTGGTTTTATTACGAACTTGAAATCTTAAACCTTGAGTTTGCTTACGTTTTTAGTTTATCATCAATAGCAAAATGTTACCCATTTCCACAGGCAAAATAAATCATTTCGTCATTCCTAGCGTAGTTCCCGGTTGCGTTCGGGGCCTGCGCCTCGAAGCCCGGGGTCCGCTTTCCGGCTTTTCCGGGGCGCAGGTGCTGTCCAGCAGGTATATGAGGCCGCAGCGCCGTGCTGAAGGAACTGGATACTCACGACGCAGCCCCGGCAGCTCGGCGTGAGGTGCTCCAGCTGTGACAGCGGGGCAGGTGCTGTCCAGCAGGTATGAGGCCGCAGCGCCGTGCTGAAGGAACTGGATACTCACGACGCAGCCCCGGCAGCTCGGCGTGAGGTGCTCCAGCTGTGACAGCGGCGCAGGTGCTGTCCAGCAGGTATATGAGGCCGCAGCGCCGTGCTGAAGGAACTGGATACTCACGACGCAGCCCCGGCAGCTCGGCGTGAGGTGCTCCAGCTGTGACAGCGGCGCAGGTGCTGTCCAGCAGGTATATGAGGCCGCAGCGCCGTGCTGAAGGAACTGACTCACGACGCAGCCCCGGCAGCTCGGCGTGAGGTGCTCCAGCTGTGACAGCGGGGCAGGTGCTGTCCAGCAGTATATGAGGCCGCAGCGCCGTGCTGAAGGAACTTGAGACTCACGACGCAGCCCCAGCCAGCTGGCAGCTCGGCGTGAGGTGCTCCAGCTGTGACAGCGGCGCAGGCGCTGTCCTGCAGGTATATGAGGCCGCAGCGCCGTGCTGAAGGAACTGACTCACGACGCAGCCCCGGCAGCTCGGCGTGAGGTGCTCCAGCTGTGACAGCGGCGCAGGTGCTGTCCAGCAGTATATGAGGCCGCAGCGCCGTGCTGAAGGAACTGGATACTCACGACTAGGGCTGCCAACCGTCCCGCTATATGCGGGACGTCCCGTTTCTGGGGCCCTAAAGTATGGGTCCCGCAAAGGGTTCACGCGGGACGCCAGTTGTCCCGCTTTTCACGGAATACTAAACAGAAAATACTAAAATAATAATATGAATACGTAAATGAAAGCAATTTAAGATTTCGTCATGTTAATTTGAATATACCGCGACGTCCGCACCGATATCCCGCGAGTAGGTACAGTGCACTGAACGTGTAACTATAACTGCCAAAATATGAATAATTGCGTTGGGTGCATTAGGTGCATCTAAATTGAGACGATCTGAAATTAAGCATTGTTTTTTAATGTTAATGACATTCCCGTCCCGCATTTTATAGCAAGTCCCGCAATTTATTCGCGAATGTCCCGCATATCTGTGATTTTTGGTTGGCAGCCCTACTCACGACGCAGCCCCGGCAGCCAGCTCGGCGTGAGGTGCTCCAGCTGTGACAGCGGGACAGGTGCCGTCCAGCAGGTATATGAGGCCGCAGCGCCGTGCTGAAGGAACTGACTCACGACGCAGCCCCGGCAGCTCGGCGTGAGGTGCTCCAGCTGTGACAGCGGCGCAGGTGCCGTCCAGCAGGTATATGAGGCAGCGCCGTGCTGAAGGAACGATACTCACGACGCAGCCCCGGCAGCTCGGCGTGAGGTGCTCCAGCTGTGACAGCGGGACAGGTGCCGTCCAGCAGGTATATGAGGCCGCAGCGCCGTGCTGAAGGAACTGACTCACGACGCAGCCCCGGCAGCTCGGCGTGAGGTGCTCCAGCTGTGACAGCGGCGCAGGTGCCGTCCAGCAGGTATATGAGGCCGCAGCGCCGTGCTGAAGGAACTGGATACTCACGACGCAGCCCCGGCAGCTGGCAGCTCGGCGTGATGTGCTGTCCAGCAATGATATAATAAGTAAAAATATGTTACACCGGCTCTAAAAGTGAAGCGCTCAGATTGTGATATTTCTAACAATCGCTCTTAGTCCTACCCAGACCACCGAGAGGTGTACCACTGCCGAGTTCTCGCAAATCACATGAAATGAACTGCGCCCTAAAATGTCATTTTATGTTATACAATAGTGAAAACCACAAAATAAAATGCAAAAATGCCCTTAGCATCACACATCATGCGCAATTAAACTGAATTACATATTTTTTTCTATTTTATTATATTTATTGAAAATAAATAGGACGCCATTTTGACGTTTTTGACTGACTTAGAGAAAAAGACAAGCTTATGCTGTTTAAGAACGAGAGTAACAAAGATAAAACAATGTTTATCAATAAAAGAATGCACGCGCGATTGTCAAATGCTAGTTGTCTCTTTTTTATTTATTAAATACGAGTATATGTATTTTGCCATCTCTTTTACGCATTTGGAAGTATGAAGATAGGCGTATGTCAACTGTCAATAAATTGTAAGTGTATGATATTGTGAAGTATTTATTTCGCTCATTTTGTTAGAGTATAACGTATCTTTACTTATATATCATTGCTGTCCAGCAGGTATATGAGGCCGCAGCGCCGTGCTGAAGGAACTGGATACTCACGACGCAGCCCCGCCAGCGAGGCAGCTCGGCGCTATAGTGCGCCAGTTCATGCGTGAGGTGCTCCAGCTGTGACAGAGGGGCGCAGGTGCTGTCCAGCAGGTATATCAGGCCACGGCAGCGCTCTACGTGCTGAAGGAACTGGATACCTAAAACGTTTAATAGTTAAAATACAGGGGTCCTTTTCACCAGTACAAAATGATGAAATTCTGCGGGTAGCACTCGACAAGCACCGGGACTTGCTGCGTCAACATAGAAGGCAGAAAGGCAGCGTTGGGGCAATCAAAGCTAGTGACCATGATTTGCGTAGGCTGTCTCGACAATTTAAAGATAAGTGGTGGCGGGACAAAGCTTGTTTCATGCAATGGCTCAGTGACACAAACCAGCTTGGAGAATTTTACAAGTGCGTAAGTTGATTGGTACATCTTCCCATGCAAAGGTTCCATTGAAGTCTTTTGATGGTCTTTTGGTGGTCCTCTTAACAAGCAAAGAGGATGTACTAAAGCGCTGGGCAGAACATTTCAATACTCTGCTTAATGTAGATCGTGCAGCTGATCTGCAGAGTATCAGCTTAATGCCTCAACTTCCCTTTGCCATCGAGCTGAATGAGCCTCTATTGCGTGACGAAGTTGTTACTGCAATTAGACAGCAACAAAACAACCGGGCGGCTGGCATTGACCTTATACCGGGAGAGCTGTTCAAGTACGGCGGGGGGAGTTGCATTTGTTAGTGTGGAAACTCTTCGTTCAGATGTGGGAGCAGGAGCGCGTTCCAGATATTTTTAAAGTATCGCGCATAAGTGTTCTATACAAGAACAAGGGCGACCGATCTGACTGCAACTCTTACCGTGGTATTTCTCTACTCTCGGCCCCTGGGAAGTTCTTTGCCAGAATTCTATTAAACCGCCTAAAAGATTTGTCTGAAAGGATTTTGCCCGAAACCCAATTTGGCTTCCGACCTAAGGCACATGCGAAGCGATCTTCTCCGTACGTCAACTTCAGGAGAAGAGCAGAGAGCAGGGTCGCCAACTGTACCTCTGTTTTGTTGACCTTGAGAAAGCTTTCGACAGTGTGCCTCGTGCGGCTCTTTGGGTAGTGCTGGGAAAGCTTGGATGCACGGAAAAGTTTGTAAGACTTCTCAGACTCCTGCATGACGACATGCAGTGCTGCGTCTCCGTAGACGGCGAACAGACTGACTTCTTCCCCGTTACCTGTGGGGTGAAGCAAGGTTGCGTATTAGCACCGACTCTGTTCGCTCTATACTTTGCAGTGGCAGTTAGAGAGGTCTTACAAACAGTTTCACAAGGAGTCCGCATCCGCTTCCGAACAGACGACAGTCTTTTCAACCTGGCTAGACTTAAGGCCCATACAAAAGTCTCGTATGCATTAATCTCTGAGATTATGTATGCTGATGACTTGTGCTTCCTAGCAGAATCCCCAGACCTGGGGGCCGGCAACAGCCGATCTCCGCTTTTCACCATGCCTGCTGTAAGTTCGGCCTAAAGATTAGTGTCACGAAGACAGAGGTGATGTCCCTGGATAATCACGGGCACGAGACACTGGTCATGAAGCTTGGTGACGACGTGCTGAAGCTAGCTGGGAAACACTGTAACAACTAAGTGTGACCTTGATGCTGAGATCAACAGCAGGCTTGGTGCTGCAGCTGCAGCATTTGGCATGCTGTGTTCCAAGGTCTTCTGCTCACACGATCTTAAGTTGGCCACCAAGATATCGGTCTACATGGCAATTGTGCTGCCAAACCTCTTATATTCCTCCGAGACGTGGTGCGTGTATCGTCGCCACATACGCACTCTGGATCGTTTCCACCTCAAATGCCTGCGTGCCATCATAAAGATTAGGTGGTCCGAAAGAGTGCGTAATATCGATATTCTGCGACGAGCCAATGTTGGTGGCATTTAATCTTATTTAATGCGTCGGCAGCTTCGGTGGTGTGGTCACGTATCGCGTATGGCGGAGGAGAGAGTGGCAAAGCGTATATTATACTCTAAGCTGGAGGAGGGCAAGCGACAGCATGGCGGTCAACTCCTCCGGTACAAGGATGTCCAAAAACGTCACTTGAAGAATTGTAATACAGAGCCCTCTCGATGGGAGCGCCTGGCAGCACAGAGGCCAGAATGGCGCAGGTTGGTTAACAACAAGGTGCGGGAGTTCGAGGATCAACGTAAAATTGACCTTGACGTCAAACGCGACCAGCTCAAGGCCCGTCCACCTGCTGGGTCGCGTTTTATAAAGTTACAATTTACAATTTCGCTGTTTGCCTCTCTAACGCACGCACATATTGGCTAGAAAGAGAGGCAAACAGCGAGATTGTAAATTGTAACTTTATAAAACGCGACCCTGCTATCACATATAATTATGTAAACAGGGTACTTACGTGTCCTCAATGTGCACGGGGTTTCGCCGCAAAGATAGGCTATATTAGCCATCTACGAGCGCATGAGCGCAAAAATACCGATTAGGAGTCGAAGTGGTCGCCATGGCCGATATCGGTCGGACTCATCAGTAGTCCAAAATACAAACACATTTTTCTTTACTACTGATTTCGAACATCATCATCAGCCTATGAAAGTCCACTGCTGGACTTTGGCCTCTCCCATTAACTATGCGCATAGACGCATTAGGAGGTAAATGCCCATAATCGCCACGCTGGGCAAGCGGATTGGCGATCGCAGAAATGTGTCTACTATGATGACGCTGCTGCCCATCATCAATCTTAATCAAATAATGGTCAGTGACACTTCAATCCCTTAGTCGACTCTTACGACACCCGCAGGAGGAGTTGGGGTGGTGACAAATGTATTCTTACTGCCGTCACCACACGGCACGATTTCGAACATTAAAACTAAAATACTAATGTTTGAACTTATCCGCAAATCAAACAAAAAATGTGGACGTATTACGCATCTATCGATATGCATAAGTAACAAAACGTACGAACTGTCAACTGTTTGTTTAAAATGTAATCGTGCGCGGATTCCACAACCCGCCATAGTCATACCGTACCGTTGACGCCTTGTAATTAGTGCGCCCCTATATTTTACATTTGCATGAAGGAGAAATAATAAAAAACAAAACAAACAAATGTGATCTATTATCAAATCAAGTAGGTATTTTGTTACTTTAAATACACAAATAGATAGAGCCCTCGCAGGAATTCGAACCCGGAACCTCCAACTTCGCAGGCAGGGTCTCTGTCAATTGAGCTACGAAGACTGTCTAGAAAGAGGCGGAATATTACGTTTTATTAAAAATAACATGAGTTATGATTACGTACCTAGGCCATAGTTTTTGTGGGAGCCGGGTATCAAGCCCGGCAAGTCCGCTATCGCCACCTGCTCGTAGTCGTCGTAAGGTACCATGCCTGCAAAAAATGTATGCGTTATCCTTTTTACTTTCTTTAAAAAATGCGGAATTGTCATTATTCAGGATGGAAACAGGGTAACGCCTTTACAAAAAAGGCAGGTGCAATTTTAAGTTGCACTTAGCTTGTGGTCGTAGTGTGCCAGCGTGGTAGACTTGAACGTGTTGACTTTCATGTCAACTTACTATCTACGGTTATTCCTAAAAACTTTGTCACGTGTGTGAGTCAATACTAATTTTTTTCGGTGTTTTTTATTTTATTGTATTATTTATTTAGCATAGGTAGACGTTTGATTCGTATACACACCGATATGTGGTCTAAGTGTGGTGAACGGGTAGGGCGCCACGGTTGGCCGCGCCAGCGTCAACGCACGGAGCAGGGTACTCTTACCCGCGTTTGATACGTATACTCACAGATATAACATATATCTGGGCCAGGATCATTGCACAACATCGTAAAGAGGGAATGGGAGTTACCTTTTTTCCATATTCCCAGGAAATGTCAATATCCATGGAGGAAACACGTCTACTAAAAAGGCAGCTGCCATTTCAAGTTACACTTACCGATATGTGGTCTAAGTGTGGTGAACGGGTAGGGCGCCACGGTTGGCCGCGCTCGCGTCAACGCACGGAGCAGGGTACTCTTACCCGCGTTTGGAAATCCGAGGAGGCCTGCAGCAATACATGGATTAACATAATGGGTAGTGGCTTTTACGAAAATGGGTAATAATACGCATTCCTAACAATCGTTTTGAATAGAATAGAATAGAAAATGATTTATTGAGCCTAAGGTACAGCACCAAAACATGAATCAAAATGACTTAATTAGTAAATACACACAATAGACACAAAAAAAAGAATAATAATAAAATAATAATAAGAGAAAAATTACATTAAAAAAAAATCTAACAATACAATATGTTGGTGCTGTCATAGTGGCTGCAAATGGACTCTACTCAGCATATGCTCTGGCATACCCAGGCATGTCAGAGCGCTGCTCTTCCGTAGAGTCCAGGGCCAAGAAAAAGCACAAACAGCACAATTACAACTGTCAAACGTATAGTAGCATCAGTAGTATTTACAAATTTTACAAAATGGATAACTTAATAATCAATGGTTAGTAATTTGTAGAGGTCGAGTTAGAAGTTAGAAAATAAACGTAAATAGGTAGCGGGAGGAAAAGTATTATAATATATACATTTATGTATAATGGAATATTTGTAGGGTGTTAAAAATAAATAGAAAGACGACGTATATACGAAAGCTACGAACACGACGACTGCAAGCTAAAAAGATACCTTTTTAAGTATTAGGGTGAATCAACTTTTTTCTGTCTGAGGTCATTAATTTATAATTAACTTTAATTCATTTAAATTTTAATATTAACCTTAAGGTTTAAGTATATCCAATATATCCATGCGAAGAAGGGTGCTAGTATGTATGTATGTAAATTCTTTATTGTACACAAAACACAGGCAAAAATACACATTTTTACAAAAAAAATTACAGGTACAAAGGCGAACTTAACCCTGTAAGGGATCTCTTCCAGTTAACCTTAGTTAGCTAGTGGCTAGGTGGGCTAGTTTTAAGTAATTTAAATTAATATTTACCAATGTGTGCCATGGACCGAACTTCGAGATTGTACACATTAGTTTCGCCAATGGCGCCGATCTCCGCTATATCAGGTGCCTGGAAACGAAAAAATGCCTGATTTAAACAAGTTATAATTTGAAGTACGTAATTTAATTCAAACTAGGTATATCTATAAAATGTCCGGAAGATATTTTTAAGCTTATTTTTAAAAACAGTTTTTTTGGGTTCAGCGACAATGCTCTTAGGCAAGGTGTTCAGTAAAAACGGTATACGTTTTTTAAGTGTTCTATCTCTGTAATAATTATACACTCTCGGTACTACAAATTTGCCTGAGGTCATTGAACCCAGGGATCGGAACCGTTCTCGATTAACCATTTGATATTGTTCTTTAACCGTTATTAATTCCGTTCGTATTAGTAACGGTTAACTACGATAAAGGTTTTGTAGATGAACACAATATTTCTGGTTCACAATATTCAAGATGAACGGAAAAATTCCGTTCTTTGACATAACGGTTTTGACAAGAACATTATATGATTTATATGAAAGAACAAAACTTTTCTGGTTACCGTTACTAGAGATGAACGAAAAATAAAGTTCCGTGAACCATTATTAAACTGTTCGCGATGACGTAAACATGCCGCCACTCGCTCTCTCTTTTCCACGCGAATATAGTTCGTATTTTTATTTCATTTGACTAGCCATTTAGGTTTGACGTGTGGTATTGGCCGCATGATGAAAAAGGTTTAAATTGAATTAAATGAAAGGATGCAATATGTGCTAGCAATTCTGGCGCCTCCTAGCGCCGTCGACGGGAACTTGCCTGGAAATTGGTTACCTGACAACGTGTTGTTGACTGGGCTGTCAATGTTTTTTCCGACATAATGTATGAACATTATGTCAATTCAATTCAATATGAATTGAATTATCATTAAAATTAAGTTTTGAGTATTAAGTTAAGCTGAAGTCCAGATCAGTTCAGATCTAACATAGATATGTTTATAATGGTAAGTTTGTGAACTTTCTAATTAGTAGATATTTCTTTCTATGTTAATTTTAGAGTTTAATGAGAAGGAGGTAAGACGGAGGAGTAAGACGCCCGATGTTGGTCTACTACCGGCACCTGTCTTGTAATATCGGCTCGGCTCCTTGGTAAATAAATATATATACTTACTATAACCGGCACTTATTGCATTCATACTCCTAATACCTACGCAGTTATGGGTGCATACCACTCGTCTTGAATAGTCAACATAGTGATAGGTACGATACGTGAATTGCTCAAGAAGACAGTTGCAGTTCCTATTATTTCCCTTAATGGAACCCCGATGCTTGGAGTCGCGTTCTATTGGCATCAGGTGAGCTTAGCACAACTAGCAATATGGCGTTGCTGGCTACATTCCGCCGGACGCAAAATGACTTTGTCCCACAATTACGTATGTTGTTTTGTTATGAATTCATTATATCGTAACTGTGGAATGTCTTCTCAAAAGGGCTTATTTCCACTTTGTCAATAAAGATAATTTCTCACGTCATGCTCCCTGGCAGAACCACCTGAAGTTTAATAAACATGAATATGTGAAAAAAAATCTACATTATATCTACAAAATTCTACGACCAGTTGGAAAAATTCTACATGCCTAGTTTTTTTATAAGCCTTGTTGTAAAGTGGTTCTGCTGCAGAGCATCTTCCCAGCAGAATCACTATGATATTTTTCTTATTACAAGTACTATTGACGCATTTATGATACCAAATAATTCTACATCAATTCTACAGGTATCTAGTATACTTGATCCCTCAGTTTATTTTGTATACACGAAGTTACGACATTTCGAAAATTTTACTATAAACAATTTTCTGAGCGCCTGCACACAAGATTGTAGCAAATTATGTGTACGTATATTGTATTGTTGTATTTCTGTTGAATTACGCTTTTTTCAAGCCGTGTGGTGACGGCAGTAAGAATACATTTGTCACCACCCCAACTCACCCTGCGGGTGTCGTAAGAGTCGACTTAGGGATTGAAGTGTCACTGACCATTCTTTGATATAATATATACCAAATAATTCTACATCAATTCTACAGGTATCTAGTATACTTGATCCCTCAGTTTATTTTGTATACACGAAGTTACGACATTTTGAAAATTTTACTATAAACAATTTTCTGAGCGCCTGCACACAAGATTGTAGCAAATTATGTGTACGTATATTGTATTGTTGTATTTCTGTTGAATTACGCTTTTTTCAAGCCGTGTGGTGACGGCAGTAAGAATACATTTGTCACCACCCCAACTCATCCTGCGGGTGTCGTAAGAGTCGACTTAGGGATTGAAGTGTCACTGACCATTCTTTGATATAATATTGATGATGGGCAGCAGCGTCATCATAGTGGACACATTACTGCGATCGCCAATCCGCTTGCCCAGCGTGGCGATTATGGGCATTTACCTCCTAATGCGTCTATACGCATAGTCAATAGGAGAGGCCTACGTCCAGCAGTGGACTTACATAGGCTGATGATGATGATGATGATGATGATATTGTATTGTTGTATTTCTGTTGAATTACGCTTTTTTCTAGTTTATGAATGTGGGTAGTTATAAGAATGTAGGTAGTTTTCGACACTATGTATAATTACAATAACCTTAGTAGAATAAAATTAGCGATGACTTGGTTTCGAATCGATGCCAGCATTTTACACGTACACATAATTTGCTACAATCTTGTGTGCAGGCGCTCAGAATTGTTTATAGTAAAATTTTCGAAATGTCGTAACATCGTGTATACAAAATAAAGTGAGAGATCAAGTATACTAGATACCTGTAGAATTGATGTAGAATTATTTGGTGTCATAAATGTGTCAATAGTACTTGTAATAAGAAAAATATCATAGTGGTTCTGCTGGGAAGATGCTCTGCGGCAGAACCACTTTACAACAAGGTTTATAAAAAAACTAGGCATGTAGTATTTTTCCAACTGGTCGTAGAATTTTGTAGAGATTTGTTTTGACATATTCATGTTTATTAAACTTCAGGTGGTTCTGCCGGGGAGCATGACGTAATTTCTCTTATGGAAATATAGAAAAAATAATCCTTATTGCCAGAGTAGAAATAAGCCCTTTTGAAAAGACACAAAGCTGAGTTTACACTTGCAAGTTATTGCCGCAAGTTTTGAGACGCAAATTATCATCATCATCAGCCTATGATAGTCCACTGCTGGACGTAGGCCTCTCCTATTTACTATGCGTATAGGCGCATTAGGAGGTAAATACCCATAATCGCCACGCTGGGCAAGCGGATTGGCGATCGCAGTAGTATGTCCACTATGATGACTCTGCTGCCCATCATCAATCTTTTATCAAATAATAGTCAGTGACACTTCAATCCCTTAGTCGACTCTTACGACACCCACAGGAGGAGTTGGGGGTGGTAACAAAATATATTCTTACTGCCGACACCACACGGCAAATATTGGTAGGAATTAGTGGCAAATATCTACAACTCTTTTTTTCAAAACTTGCAGGGTCGCGTTTTATAAAGTTACAATTTACAATTTGCCGTTTGTCTCTCTTTCTAGCCAATATATTATGTGCGTGCGTTAGAGAGGCAAACAGCGAAATTGTAAAATGAAACTTTATAAAACGCGACCCAGGTCTAAACTCGGCTTAGCTCGTTACTTCCGCAGTTGTGATCTTGAACTCTATTAACATCGTAGTAAAGTTCAAATTTAAACGAACATTTCTTTGGCGAATGAAAGTATATTTTCTGTTTATCTGTCCATCCGTCTGTCTGTATGTCTGTTTGTTTCTCTGTCTGTCTGATTGTTTGTCCGTCCGTCTATACGGTCGTTTGTTTCCGCAAAGAAACGTGTTTCGACCAGATAGTATTCGAAATTATTGCTTTTACAATTATTCTGGGTGTATTTCTTAGGGTTCTGTAGTAAATTAGAAACCGTCACAGATTCGCCACCTGTCTGTCTGTATGTCTGTCTGTATGTTTGTCTGTCTGTCAGTCTGTTTGTCTGTCTGTCTGTATGTCTGTCTGTCTGTCCATTTGTTTCCTCCAAATTATTGCTTTCTCAATTATTCTGGATGTAAGTACTTTTTAGGATTCTGTAGTAAATTAGGAACCCTTGCATTTTGCATCCATCCCTCTGTCTGTCTGTCTGTCTGTCTGTCTGTCTGTATGTTTGTCTGTCTGTCTGTATGTTTGTAAGTCTGTCTGTCTGGCGGTCTGTCCGTCTGTCTGTCTGTTCATCTGCCGATCTTTCTGTCTGTCTGTTTGTCTCTCTGTCTGTGTGTCTGTCTATCTGAACGGACTGACTATCTGTACGTCCATCTGTCCGTCCGCTTGTTTCCGCAAAGAAACATATATCGACCGGTTATTACTTGAAATGGTTGCCTTTTCAATTATTCTGGCTGTAAGATATTTTTAGGGTTCTGTAGTAAATTAGGTACCCTTACATTTTCGCCATGTCCGTCTGTCTGTCTGTATGTCTGTCTGTTCATCTGTCGATCTTTCCGTTCTGTCCATCCGTTGTCTGTCTGTTTGTCTGTCGGTCTGTCTGTCTGTCCGTCCGTTTGTCTGCCCGTTTATTTCTGCAAAGAAACATATTTCGACCGGATATTACTTGAAATGTCTGTCTGTCTGTTTGTCTGTCTGTCTATCTGATGGTCTGTCCATCTGTCTGTCTGTTCATCTGTCGATCTTTCCGTCTGTCTGTCTGTCTGACGGTCTGTCCGTCTGTCTGTCTGTTCATCTGTCAATCTTTCCGTCCGTCTGTCTGTCTGTCTGTTTGTCCGTCTGTCTGTCTGTTCATCTGCCGATCTTTCCGTCTGTCTGTCTCTTTGTCTGTTCATCCGTCGATCTTTCTGTCTATCCGTCTATGTATCTGTCTGTATGTCTGTCTGTATGTCTGTCTGTCTGTTCATCTGTCCATCCGTCTGTTTGTCTATCTGTCTGTCTGTCTGTCTGTGTGTTTGTATGTCTGTTTGTCTGTCGGTCTGTATGTCTGTCCGTCCGTCTTTCCAACCGTTTATTTCTGCAAAGAAACATATTTCGACCGGATATTATTTAAAATGGTTGCCTTTTCAATTATTCAGGCTGTAATTACTTTTTACGGTTCTGTAGTAAATTAGGAACCCTTACATTTTCGCCATCTCCGTCTGTGTGTCTGTTTGTCTGTCTGTCTGACGGTCTGCCGTCTGTCTGTTCATCTGTCGATCTTTCTGTCTGTCTGTCTGTCTGTCTGTCTGTTCATCTGTCGATCTTTCTGTCTATCTATCTGAGTGTCTGTCTGTGTGTCTATGTGTCTGTATGTCTGTCTGTCTGTTCATCTGTCCATCCGTTGTCTGTCTGTTTGTTTGTCTGTCGGTCTGTATGTCTGTCCGTCCGTCTGTCTGCCCGTTTATTTCTGCAAAGAAACATATTTCGGCCGGATATTACTTGAAATGATTGCCTTTTCAATTATTCTGGGTGTAAGTACTTTTTATGGTTCCGTAGTAAACTAGGAACCCTTACAATTTCGTCATGTCAGTCTGTCTGTCTGTTCGTCCGTCCGTCTGACTGTCTATCTATCTGTTGGTTAGTCCTTCTTTCCATCCATCTATTCTTGGATCCGTCTAGAAATAGAAATAATTCTTAACAAACACAAAAAAAACAATGTCCAGTAACAAAAAATAAAAATAAATTATGCGTTATTTCCGCAATTGTGATTAAGAACTCTGTTAATAACATTTTAGAATTCAAATTTAAACGAGCTTTTTTGTTACTGGTTGTGAAAGCGTTAACACTTTTTTCGTTAAAAAAAAAATTGTTATGATCGGGCATAGTTCAAATAAAAAACCCTTATAGTTTCGCCATGTCCGTCTGTCTGTCCGTTAGTCCGTCTGTCTATCCGTCAGCATACTCTTCTTAGCATGGTGCTAGAGTGTGTCAGCGCTCTATCACTCTTCATCTATCGTTTCGTGCGGTAGTCCGTCTGTCTGTCCGCCCATTGCTTAGATCAGTGACCATTTGCAATTAGTTGTAGGTATACATATTAGTTAAATAAGCCGACAAACTCGAATAATAAATATCAAAAAAAAACTATTGGGGTTCCTCCCCTACACGTGAATACAATGTGGGGTATCCGTGAATAGGTATTTCAAAAAGAGTATAGGTTTTTTCCAAATTCACTATTTCGAAAAATATGAAAAATATCTTACATATTTGGCTTAAGGCATGCTGATAGATAATACTAACTATCCTGAACATAATTGGTCTAGCCAGTTTCGACCAACTACGGAACGCTAATACTGAGCATGAATCGACATGCACTTGGCCGGTTTTTTTCCTCATGCGTTATTTTTAGGGTTTCGTAGTAAACAAAAAACCCTTATAGTTTAGCCATGTCCGTCTGTCCGTCTGTCTGTCCGCAGCATAGCTCAGTGGCCGTTAGTACTAGAATTTGGTATACATATTAATTATGCTAACAAAGTGGTAGAATAAAAACTTTGGTGGGCTGTGGGTTTAAAAATAAAACCATTTCGAACGTAATCGGCCCAGCCGTTTTCGAATAACTACGGAACCCTATACTGAGCATGGCCCGACATGGTCTTGGCCGGTTTTTTGATATTGTATTCTCGCCATTTTCCGCAACTCGACATCTAACGTGCCTATTTTGCGTGATCCCAACGCTGGCCAAATATTTTGCTGCCGCAATATTATAATTTCAAGGTTGTATGTTACATTTTTTCATAGTACCGTGAAACTAAGTAGTCAACATTGCCCGCTTTTTTCGGAAATCCTAAAATATCTCAAAAAAATATATGAAACCTTGAAGTTTTTTCTGCTCAGCATGTGCACTGTGATCGTACGAATCGGCTCACATGAAGAAATAATTTTTAGATCAGGTTTTTGTCGTTTTAAGGTGCGTGCAAACCAAAAGAGCATTCGCTGTTCTATCCCCCGCTCTACGAAATCAACCAATCACGTTTTGTGTAACGATCGAATTTCGTAGAGTGGGAGGTTAGAATAGCGAATGTTCTTTTGGTCTGAATGCACCTATAGAAGGCGAGCAAAGTAATCTCGTTCTTGACCAACATTGCCCACCTCAATTTAGTGCTTAAAAATAGCTCGTATGACAATAATACTACGATCACAGAAGGTTTTTGGGCAATTTTACCATTTCATGTTTATAACTCAGAGATAAGTATAAACAATTTTGAGTAAATTGGTTGGGCAATGTTACCTACCCGTTTTCGCTCTTTTTCATACAAGGTCCACGCAACTCGCAAATGCTAGGGTTGTCACTTTTAAGTAGATATCTTAACTAAAGACGTTTAACTTTTGTTCAAAGTATTAATATACTAGTGAAGTAAAACAGTCCAAAATGTATTATTTGTTTTAATGCAATAATAATAAAACCGTTTTTTGAATGGGAATCAAGATAATATTATATTGATATAAATATCAGCCCACTAACGAAGCAGCAGACAACGAAACTGACAATTGAGAGTATATTTATTGGTTCCGAACATTTTGTACACGTAAAATAAAATAACGGAGTTATAAAAACGTAATTTACTGAAAAAAACATTACCCTCCGCTATTTTCATAAAGTGGTAAAACTTGAAAGTGACAACTGTAGGCTATTTTTCATGATGGGCAATGTTTTCAA
Organism: Thaumatotibia leucotreta; assembly: GCA_025490895.1. NCBI lineage: Eukaryota > Metazoa > Arthropoda > Insecta > Lepidoptera > Tortricidae > Thaumatotibia > Thaumatotibia leucotreta. The sequence continues at coordinate 8,269 of JALPQI010007148.1, read as the reverse complement.
TGTCCGTTTGCTAAAGTACTGGATAAAATTGCCCAAAGCCATAACTTATTTTCTGATTAGCTTTTTCCAATAAAACTACTATCAATGTAATCTACTGTTGTCATTTTATTACAGGTCATGGGTTTTTTTTTTTCATTTAATACCACCCTGTTTTGAGTAATTTATGTCTATATTTTGCACTCAAGAAGCTCTAGCAAACAACTAGATGAAGATAGACGCAAAAGTCATACTTGGTGTTGCTTCTCACATAATCTATTTTATACTAAAAATAGTTAGGCCGCCATAAGAATGTAATTTTTTCTGTAATAACCAATTTATTTAAAATTCAAGTTTTGGGCAATGTTTCCCCTGGAGGCAAAGTGGGCTAATTTTACGGTAGTAATTCTATGTGTATTTAGCTATATTTTACTGAAACCTGTATCTTAATACCCACAGCCAACTAATAGTCTAAAATTCACGATATTAAATGGTTCTATGTTGTGGTCATATAACTTACAAGGGCAATAAGGTTCTATGTTTGTTTGATTGATATTATTGTAAGTGGTTATATCATATATAAAATCTACATAATATTTATAGTCATATACATTGAATTTAGGCTGTGTGGTGCGGCAGTAACAATATATTTGCCACCTACCAAGTTGGAGAACTTTTCCGATGGGTGTTATAAGAGTCGACTAAGGGACGGTACTACGCTGATCCAATTATTTGAGATGGAGGCAGGGCAGCAGCCTCATCATAATGGACACATTACTGCAATCACCAATCCGTTTGCCCAGCGTGGCTATTATGGGCATTATGTCATTTATGTCCTACCTAATGTACCCATACGCATAAATAAAATAATAGAAGAGGCCCACGTCAAGACCACTGTTACTGTATTAGACTGATGATGTGATATTGAATTTGATAAGAAGGTATCCTTTTACCATTAAAGTGTATTTATCTCATAAAATCATCTATAGGTACCTACTCATATCCATCAGTATAAGCATAATAATCTTATTATAACATCGATCGACCGATCTTTTTATTAGAGAAACGTGGCCTGCATGCATCGTGTCACTTATATAATGGTGTTTCATAATTAATCGCTCAAATCAAACTAATGAGGTGCCGTGTTCCACAGCCTTAGATACCATGGACCCTTTGATATTAAGACACCTGAATGGATGCCTTGGTATACCAGCATAGAAGAAAGTGGAAGATGCCATGCCAGAGGACCCAACCCGCGTATGTGCCAGCCATCCTGGAACCCTTTGATATAGCAAGAATCCTTTTACCTTTGAGATAGCAGTGATGAGTATTTGTTGCGTTGCAACCTCAGTGCGCAAAAGTACTCGTTTATCATTAGATCAGCTGCGGTCATATACTCATATGCTGACTCCAGCGGCAGCGGTGAAACGCTGGAATGTGGAAGACCAAGCTAACCACGAATAAATAAATATTAATATATATAGTCTTTTTCCTTTTTTAGTTTTAGTAGGTAGGTACACACGCCAACCCAGTTAACTCTATCAAAGATTTCGATTCTGGACCGTGTACGTGTTTCACTTAGTCGATTTGACCAAACTTTGATTCGAAATATAACGCTTATTTTCGAATAGTCATGTCAAATCTCCATAGTACTTTAGCACTGCATACATATATATATATATATATATATGTGTGTGTGTATATGTATATATATATATATATATATCTGAGAGAAAGCGTTATTCTTCGAATAAAAGTTTGGTGAAACGCAGCCTTAGTTTTATTTTCAGTGACGTCTCAATTGTTTTTTCTTAAAATCTTGAATTGGTCCCGATCTGTCTTTGTCACCCATTCTTGATTCGTCATTTTAACAGAACTGGGGTCAACTATATCAACTTTGGTAATTTGTTGTATTGTCTATTTCATATTGCTCATTTAAGCCTTCGTCAACATCTTCTTTGGGTGTGTTGCTCTAACTACTATCTTGCTATACTATATGCTAACTATAAAAAATTAGTGACACAATCAGAACGGCATCAATTTAAGAATTTGACATACGACGACTGAGAGTACAGTTCGTGAAATATAAATTGGTAACTTTCTACCTACATTATAGTAAAAATAAACGTTCAATTTATATTTCTCAAACTATACTGTACGCTTAGCACATGATTGCTATGTCAGTATGTTATCGCTACATGTATAGATTTTCTATCTTTTACCAACAATATGAATAAAAGGGAGATGGATAATCTATCTCGCGGCGACATATTGTCGCACTGATCCTGTGCTAAGTTTACTGAGACGAACCATGACGATACCGCTGTCAATACAATTTTTACCTCATCATAACACTAACCTTTTCAATGCCACGGCAAAAACAGCAGCTGTCACTCCATCCACGCCACCAAAGTGTCACAAAGGAATTTGTCTTTTCAATTGTTCTTGTCAAGTGCGACTAGGTCTCTATTGATCTGTGACTTGTATATCGGTCTTTGGCGTTGAAACAGTGTTACCAACATAACCGTTATCGCCGTCCACAAGGTTTCAATTAGATTGGACAATGACTGATATATTGGTAGGTACTGATTAACAAGAGAGTTTCAACGCCAAAGACTATTTGTAAGTCACCATCCACAAAATAATATGTAACTATGCACGTGCGTAAAGTTCAAATTTAGCTTTTATAGTTTTACGTGGCGTTGAAAAGGTTGAAGCAAGTCACCAGTCTCACGACTCACCAGTCAGCTATTTGGAATATAGTAGATTTTTGTGATAAAACATGTTAGTTTATTGGTGTCTGCAAATGACTTTGCATTTATTCGTAACTCTTACACGCATCCAGTCCAATTGCCTTATTCATAAAACATCAAGACACATTAGTTAACTGTGTTGGCGATGAAATGATTATATGAACAGGTTGTGTAGCCAATATGCCAATCGCTAACATTCAGTCGCGAACGAAACTCAACTGTCTTCGTCACACCAATAAGAAAGAGTGACAGAGAAAACTACGATACACTACCTGCTCAGCGTAACGTAGCGATTGGCACCAAAGAGAATAAAATCACTAATTGGCACGTTAGCTAACATAGCTACGGACTCAGATCTATCGACCTCTTTTGAAAAGCAAGTTCAGTTTCTCAAAAGAGGTTGGTGACAGATTGCAAACTCTGAATTAACAAGCAACTCGCAGCTACGCGTCTTTTTTCAATTGTATAGATTAAAAAGAGAAGTGTGGCGGCAAGTTGATGTTAAACACAAGATATGCTAGCCTTGTTATAGGAATTAACGTGACTGTAATCATAACATTACCTCCTGATAACAGTAGGTAAGGACATTTTTTCGCCGCCAATGAATTGATATAACTGATAAAATATATGTTCGTTTAACACTACGAAGCTGATACTTACTTTGTTGAGTTAGTTGTTTACATGCAATTTGTTGCTTGGCGTGTGTGGCTCGCTTTTATTTTTTGACGTGGCGGTGAAAAGGTGAACGAAAAGGTGCCACTTTGTCACTTAAATTGATGGCTTTTCCTTTTGACATAGGATTTAAAACAAATTGGCAGATTGTAGTGTATTGCGTCCTTTTTCCTTAACTACGTTCGGTTATGAGTTTAAATTTGGAACAGATTTTAAATTTCTAGTGGGTCTCTATTCCAGTATCCATAAATATTAAAATAGTAAACGACACGAAACGTCATTTCAATACGTTTTCCTTATACAAACCATACGACATTAAATCTCGATTAATCGGAGAATAGGCACCACATGTGATTGTCTATTTGTTCAAATCAATTTTGACAGGAAAACCACTATTATTCCGTTCCCAAGAACACTAAACGTAGCGTTCGCGGCCAAAAACGTTTGAAAGAACATTAACCGTAACGGAAACTTTATAAGAAGAACATGACATGACAGTTCATCTCTTACAACAGAATTAGGAAAACCGTTATTATTCCGTTCGTTGAGAACAGAATCGGCCATTAAGCGTTCCGTCAAAGAACATTAAGAAGTATCGGTTAATGAGAACAAAAACTTTATGATTATGGTTTGGGGTTGACGTATGGTAACGGTTTGAAAATAATAACGGTTTCCGATCCCTGATTGAACCTATTATTAACTAATGTCAGATGTTCACGGCTGCCTATTTACTGTTAATAAACATATCCATCTGTCTCTGCCCCTCCAACAGAAGCGTCATTAGTGTGACAGAGAGGAATACTAGGAATACCTGAGCGGTGTCTGTGAGGAAGAACCTATTGCCGCGTCCGCCGGCGCCGCCCCTGGCCGCCACGAAGAGAGTCCCTTCCTCACTGAGGTCTCCCACCACTGTCCCTGATTCGTCCCTCACTATTGTCCCTGTTACATCCATTTTAGTTTTTAACTCTTACATTGGCCATACAGCCAAGGGTATAATAGTACATTGCGCATCAAGGGAGGTAAGTACGGAATTAACGAGTGTTAAAAGCCCGACGCCATTAGGCGGAGGGCTTTTATGACTCGAGTTAGTATTCCGCTTACCGACCGTGATGCATACAATGTGTTTTATCACACTTGCCGACAAAAAAATAGTTTTAGACATAATATTATAAAATGGCGTACTGACATTTCTATTACTCCCGCTACGCACGCAAGCAATGGCGCGCTTAGACAGCAAGTGTGATGAAAATATATATACAATTTTAGGCACTGGTCTCACCCCGAACTACTAAGCTATGAACTATCGGCTATAAACACGAACAAAAGATACGCACTCCCGTGTAAAGAAATGAGACCCAAAGATACTCGCTCAGGGGTGATAGATAGCGTATCTTTTGTTCGTGTTTATAGCCGATAGTTCATAGCTTAGTAGCTCGCGGTGAGACCAGTGCCTTAGTCCTTTATGCTTAGGGCATGCAATCCTGGTATTAATTTGTATGCAGTTACGGGATTTGACATTCGGAAAGACTAATGCTAGCCTGTTCTAATTGAGGGTCTATCACGTTTTTATGTCACGCGTTCCCATTATTACGTTTTCTTGGGTCACCATTAAAATCGCAGTTTAATAGCAATAAAATGTACTAAACTTTGCAATCATAAATATCGTATTGATGGATCGACTTTGTGTGGCGAAGTTGAATCAGTATAACGCTACATAGGTAAAAAAAGGATATTGTTATCCATTTTTTTAACTGGATCCAGCGACTTTATTGTACCGTTTCCAACGAGTAAATGATAGATCGTAACGATCTCTTGCTTCGTGTATGGCTGGATCGTAACAATCAATTGCTTCGTGTTTATTTGGCAATTATAAAGCGATCAATCGCCTCGGTTTCCGTCCAATCGATCGAAGCGATGTATCGTGCCATGATTGTTTCACTTATACAGGGTGTAATCGTTAAGTGAGACCATAATTCAGTAAATATGACAGATCTCAGAAAACTTACAACTAATATCGAGAGTAAGTTACCCAACGAGTAAAATTACACTTATAACTTTTTTGAAATACAATCAGAAATATCTCAAATATTAACTTCAAACCCTTCCATACATTTAGTATGTAACCGTTCATTCAAAGACTAGTTTAATACGAATATTTTTTTATTTAAGAATAAATGTTAGATTAATTATTTCATTACAATGTATTCGTACAAATAACGAATCTCTAACAGTCTTATCTCTTACGACACCCGACTTTCTTTAAGGCTGTAAGTCGTCATACTAAATGTATGGGAGCGTTTTAATTTAAGTTAGTATTTTTAATATTACTTAATCTATTTAGAAAAAGTTATTAGTGTAATTTTACTCGTTGGGTAACGTAGGTACTTTTGATATCAGTTGGAAGTTTTCTGATATCTGTTATATTTACGGAATTATGGCCTGGCCACACTTAACGATTACACCCTGTATATTGTATATTTGTATGACATAATGAAGTATGTCCTATACTTTGACGTATAAACTGGTTTTATAAATTAATGACTTATGACTTATGAATGGTGCCCTTTAAGGATAACTTAAAAAATAAAAAAAAATGATAAAATTGTTTGTTTTTAGGTATCCCAATACTATCCTACCATGCAAAAAGGTAAAAAAAAAAACTCTTTCTCCTCACGTGTGAAAGTCCGTCGGAAAAGAAAAACAACAATCACATTGACATTGGCAAATTCACCTTGCTGTGTAAACCCAGAAAAAAAAAGGATATCTTACCTAAAGGCACGGGCACAACGACATGTGAAGCGTTCTTCCCGTGGCGATCCTTGTTGTCTCCGCGGCCTCCGTGAAGCGCCTGCGTCACCGCCTTGACGTGGTTCAAGCTTTTCACCGAGTGGGTGGCCTGGCAGTTAAACAAATTAATAAAAATATATTTAAGGAAAAAATCCTTTTGTTTCTTATTTTAACTTAGTACATATCTAATCATCAAAAGAGATACTAAAAGGAGACTATCCCCCAAACCTAAAAAAAATCATAATGGACACGTGCATCTTGCCCAGCCTTACATATGGATGCCAGACATGGACTTTCACCAGCAAAATTAAAAGTAAAATCTCAACATGCCAACATGCGATGGAGAGGAGTATGCTGAAACTTAGAAAGATACAAAAAATCAGATGTGAGGAAATAAGGAGAATGTGTAACTATGTGATGAGGTATTTCCTCACATGAAAAGTGTCCAGGTTTTTTAGGGATACTTTTTGTAAGTGTACAGTCTCCAAACTAGGACAAATTCAATGAAACCCGGACAGATGGTAGCCCTACCAGCTCTGGTATGGACGTTCACAAGACAGAAACTTTAATTATACACCATGTTTTTATTGATTTCCGTTAAATTAAAGGGAAGCTTATTTAGGTCAAAAAATATCAATTTCTCTAAGAAACTAGTATCTTAACTCTTACTGTTATTGAGTTATTAAGAAAATAAGTTTAATGACTGAACAAGGTGTATTGCAACCTTTATTACATCCTAATAAAACTTATTTTGACATGTGCCGTTAGTCACCTGAGATCTTATTCTTAAGGTTCTCTCACACTTGCCATCTCAATAATTATGTATGAAAACGAAAAAATATTTTTTTACAAAATAAACTAAAGCCGATATACCAAGAAACTTCTATTAATGTACCAAGTAACTTGTCCAATTTAATGTAAATCAATAAAAAACAGGTGTATATGAATGCCTTAGATCTCCATCAGATAATATCAGAGCTGCCAGTGTCCTCAAAAATATCAGGGTGCTTAGTTTAGACAAGTTGCCAATCGCTAGCGCTTAATCGTCAATTGTAAACGAAAGGCAGCAAACTGTCTTTGTCGGACTAATATGAAAGAGTGACAGAGAGGGAAAACTACGATACACTACTAAGCGTTAGCGATTGTCAACTTGGCTAAGCATCCTGGACATAACTCTAAGCGCTTCGAGATATCTGATAGCGGCTGTATGATCAAATCAAATGATTCTATATTATTAAACCGTTGGCGTGGCAGTTCCAACAACATCCTGAAGGCGTTAATAGATAGGTGGCACTATCCTTTACTGCAGAGATGGACTAAGCTCCACACTTCTTAGATATAGCATTATTTTATTAATTAGTATTATTTATTTTTAAACATTAACCCACTTATTCATAAACATTTGTTAACTTAACAAGCCGCTAATAATTGTTTGTCCCTTTTGCTCTTATGGACACATTGTTAAGACCGAAAGGGACCAACAATTATTAGGGGCTTGTTAAGTTAACAAACGTTTATGAATAAGGGGGTTTGTAGTTAGTTATATGGACTACGTCCGATATAAAAGTTATTATTATTATATTCAAGTAGGCACAGTTACAAGCACTTTTGAATCATCATACAAAATAGCATTAGCCGTGTGGTGACGGCAGTAAGAATACATGTGTCACTACCCCAACTCTTCCTGTGGGCGTTGTAATAGTCGACTAAGACACTTGAAGTTTCACTGGCCATGTATTCATGGAAAATTGATGTTGGGCAGCAGCATCATCATAGTGAAGCAGACATATTCCTACAATTGCCAACCCGCTTGCCCAGCATGATGATTATGGGCATTTACCTCCTAATGCGTCCATACGCTTAGGCAATAGGAGAGGCCTTTATCCAGCATTAGACTGATTATAGGCTGCTGGTGTAATGACGAGAATAGCAAGTAATTAAACGCTTAATATTCACTAACCTTAAAAATAACATGTCCTCCGTGCCCCCCGTCTCCCCCGTCGGGCCCCGCATGCTCCTTGCACCACGCACTAAGGAAGGATATACACCCGTTCCCCCCATTACCACCGACAGTCCTAACT